>JAULBS010058058.1:0-23010 GCA_032355785.1 Symmetromphalus regularis | reverse complement strand
GTTGTGTGCGGTGCCTACTTACACAGTATAGCATCACAATGAATTAAGTAGTGTTGTGTGGTGCCTACTTACACAGTATAGCATCACAATGAATTAAGTTGTGTTGTGCAGTGTACTTACACAGTATAGCATCACAATGAATTAAGTAATGTTGTGTGGTGCCTACTTACACAGTATAACATCACAATGAATTAAGTAGTGTGGTGCAGTACCTACTTACACAGTATAACATCACAATGAATTAAGTAGTGTTGTGCTGTGTTTTACCAGAAACACGTGTTTTGTTTGGCTCTATTCACTTTAATACATGTATTTTAGGTTACATATATAATCATATAAATTTATATACATTGCACATGCATGCGTTTCATTCTGTAAAGCACATCTTTGAATAAACTGGATTTATAATTAATAAAATCTGATTACATACATGTACCTATTTAGCTGCACCTTATTTACTCTGAAATCACTTCATGTGTACCAATTCTTATGCTGTTTGTTTTACAGACATTTTCCCATGGAGTTTGTATATTTTATTATTATTTTTTAATATTAGTACCGTATAACCTCGATTTACTACCTACTGTTGTGATTTTGGTGTTATACGAGTTGATGTTAAAGTGAGGGTGCCAAGCATGTGCCACCAAACATTATTGTCACATGATCATCAGACTGGCTTTTTGTCTTGTACTGCTATTTCTTTGAACTGCAGAATCACTGCAATGACAACAAACAGTAACTAACACAGTGGTGTTGTCAATCATTAGACAATAACAAAAGTAACAACTCATGATGAGCTTAATTAAGGCCAACATACTCCTGTTGAGCTGCTTGATTACAGATAATTGAAGCATTGGTGATACAATCGATGGGAGTGTAACATATAAAATGCGTTTTGTTCAAAAACATGTTTGGCGGATGGCAGATAGTGAGGGTGGTGCTAAATAGAGGGAATTAACGAAGAAAACAAATCGTACTTGGAAGAAAGTTGGCAATACGAGAGGTTGGCATTAAATCGGGGGGTTATGAATCGAGGTTATACTGTACTTGAATGAAAGTTATTTCTTGGTTTATTAATATGTTGATACTTCCCAACCTTCTTTGTCCCGTTTACCCCTGGCAACTTTTCGAAAGTAAATTTATCCTCACCCTATTTTGTTTGAATAGTCATTTGAGTTTATGTGTCTATCATAATAAAGCAGTACTGTTTTCACCATTATTATTTTAAGTTCAAATAACAATATAAATGTTATTTCATTTATTTATGAACAATTATTGGTGAACAGATACCAGTATATCAGAAACAAACAGTCAGTCAATGAGCAAATTTAACCCTTGGATAGGCAAAATTTACCCAGGTTGGGAAACCGTGTTAAATTCACTCATACTTACATTGTAAATTTACTTCCATGCCTTAAAAAAATTAAATCTTAAAGTAACCTAATTACAGTTACTGTAATTATAGGATTTATATTAAAAATGTGAGCTTCGGTGGACCGGCGGTTGAATGTTGGTCTCTCAAGCTCATGACAGTGGTTCAAAACCCATTGTAGGCTGGCTCACTCTTGACTGCATGTCAAAATTACCAAATGTTTGACATCCAATAACCAGTGATTAATAAATCAATGTGCTCTAGTGTTGTTAAACGAAACAAACTAAAAAAAAATAAAAAATTACAAATGTACTGTAAATTGTGGTGTATGTGTGTTGATATGTTAAATTTGTAGACTTGTACTGTAAATTGTGGTGTATGTGTGTTGATATGTTAAATTTATAGACTTGTACTGTAAATTGTGGTGTATGTGTGTTGATATGTTAAATTTATACACTTCTACTGTAAATTGTGGTGTATGTGTGTTGATACGTTAAATTTATACACTTCTACTGTAAATTGTGGTGTATGTGTGTTGATACGTTAAATTTATAGACTTGTACAGTAAATTGTGCTATAATACGTGAATTGACATATTAAAAGATACCCAACATATATAAATATTATAATAATTCTCTTGTATCCTAGATGGCAGTCCAAGATCTGAGAGTGAAATTGTGTCTGTGTCACAGCAGGGTGATGATACACAGAGAACAGTACATGATGTGAAATCCGTTCACCGTGTACAGATACAGAGACATTCTATTGAAAGACGTGACAGTGTTGCAGAGGATGAGAGAAAAAAACCACGTCCAGCATCTTGCTTTACAGACAGAGAGAAGAGTCAAGGTATAAATAGTTTTCTAAACAAATTTTCATGCACTGGTTAAGCTATCGGCTGGTAGGTACTAGGATCGAATCTCAGTCAGGCATGGGATTTTTAATCTCGATGCCAGCTCCAACCCAGAGTGAATTCTATGCATAGCTCAATGGGTAGGTGTATACCACATACATCAACCAGTGGTTCACAAATTGTTTATAAAAGACATGGTATGTGGTATTCTGTCTGTGGGATAGAGCATATATAAGATTCCTAACTGCTCATCGATAAGAGTAGCCGCATTAGGGTGGCGACAGCGAGTTTTGTATCTCCTACTAACACTAACCTCTGTCTTGGACAGACAGCACAGGAAGCTTCAACCACCCAGTTCTCATGTAATATGTAGTGCCCTACGAAGCTTTGTATATTCGATTCGATTTAAAATCGTCACAAAGCTTTGATTCAATTCGATTTTTGTGTATTTGGAATTTCGAATATTGCAGTGTACGGACAATTTGATGGATGAACTATCTGGCGAACCGTTAACATTAATAAACAATAAACAAAGTAAGAAAAGAAAAAACATCTGAAATTTTAAAATGAAATTCATATAAATAACCTATTAACCAAATAATACTCTTATCATACATTTTAATTTGTTTTGCTGGTCAGTTTCTTATTAGCCCAAATGTAAACTGGTTTCCCACAGTACTACACTGCTACAAGGCTACCAGTAGTTCAATGATAACTGCATCTGATACACGTCATTATTTTCCAAGATATTCGGAAAATTGAAATTTGCAGGGTTCTAGTAATATACAAATGTAGTTTAATATGAAAGAAAAGAAGAAAATTAAGACTTCAGAAGTATGATCTTTTAATTATATATGCAGGGAGCGGGATCTAGCTCAAATGGTAGCATGTCTGCCTATGAACCGGTTGGTCATCAGATTGATCCTTCTCAGTGGACCCATATGCAGTTTGGGCTATTTTCCGTTCAAACCAGTGGTCCACAACTGGTATATCAAAGGCCGTGGTATGTGCTGTCCTGTCTGTGTGACAGTGCATATAAAAGATCCCTTGCTGCTTATCGGAAGGAGTAGCCTATGTGGTGGCAGCGGGTTTCCTCTAAAGACATATGTCAGAATACCATATGTATGACGTCCAATAGCCGATGATCAGATAAAAATCTATGTGCTCTAGAGGCATCGTTAAATAAAACAAACTTTACATTTCCTATCTATGGGAAAGTGCACAACCCTAGATGATTTAGCATTAGCAGTTAGATACTATAATAAATGTCTGAATTTCAAGGTTTGTTTTGGGGTGCTTGTGTTCTTTAATGGTAGAAAGGTTTCAAATACTAATACAGGCTACTACCCTGTCCACCGATCCCTTCTGCACAAAAAATGGACAAAATTAAATACTGTTTAAAATGAGTACTAATGTTAAAAATATTGACAATAAATAATTTTATGATTTTTATATTTATACATTTTTGCATGTGATTATGAGAGATATTTCAAATAAATTTTTATTTCATTAAATTTTTTTTCAGATTATTCTTGCATTTGGAAATTACATGAATAGTGCTAAACGAGGTGCTGCCTATGGATTTAAACTGCAGAGTTTGGATATGGTGTGTATGGTTACATAATGTTTTTAATATGTCCTACAATGTTTAATCATGTATTAATAATTTAAAATATTTATTGTATTAAAGTGGAAGGAATCATTATGATGAATTTTCAGTAAAATGGATGGAATTTTATAATTAAAAAATAGAGTAGGACTTGTGGTAGATATATTACAGAAAGTTTGGTATATTTTATTAACTTTGAGTGAAAAGTCAGTATTTCTGTGTAAAATTGAAATTGACTGCAGATTGTGTTTATTGCCTTCATATTATAGATACTGAACTGCATATTATAGATACTGAACTGCATATTATAGATACTGAACTGCCTATTATAGATACTGAACTGCATATTATAGATACTGAACTGCATATTATAGATATTATAGATACTGAACTGCCTATTATAGATACTGAACTGCATATTATAGATACTGAACTGCATATTATAGATACTGAACTGCATATTATAGATACTGAACTACATATTATAGATACTGAAATACATATTATAGATACTGAACTGCCTATTACAGACACTGAACTCCATATTACATTATAGATACTGAACTGCACTGAACTGCATATCATAGATACTGAACTGAGGATCATAGATACTGAACTACATATTATAGATACTGAACTACATTAAACAATAAAAGAATACACTATCACACTTAAGTTGTATTTTGTTAAATAGTGTGACTGGGAACATTTTCTTTAATTCTCAGAACTTATTAATTTAGGACATTTTGACAGAGGAAAAAAAAATATTTCCAGGGCTGAATTGGTCATTGTTGTTTGTTTCAGTTAGTAGACACAAAATCTGGTGACAAGAAAGTGACCCTTATGCATTTTCTGGTGCTAACTATACAGGAGAAGTTCCCAGATCTTCTCAACTTTGACTCGGAACTACGCTTCATTGAGAAGGCTGCAGTGGGTATGTATTTATAGAATGCCTGTAGGTTTGTGTTTAAGATTTCAGTGGTTATATGTTTATTGTAGGGGTGCAACAATACGGCCAAAACCTTATTGCGACATATCGCAATACAGCAAACCCATATTGCAATACATACCGCAATACACTTTGATTAATTGTCAAGATGTGATAAAGTCATATTTTGATACTATCATACTAATTAATAAACATATCATGAAAAAAGATAGTATATAAGAACAAATAAGTATAATTTATATATTTTAATTAAATGGTAACCTTTAGCCGCTGCGAGACTAATACTTGAAGTTGATTTGGTGACGATGATGATTAATAAATTAAGCATATAGTTAAAGAGTTTTATACTTACCATTAATTTTGACAGTTCACTTCCGTAATTTTAAAACAAAAACAAATGAAAAACAACACAACTATAAATTTGATGTATTTAAGTCGTGTTATTTATAACTTACTGTCAGTCATATGTTTTATAAGATGGATAATCATTAGGTAGATATAGCATGATACATCAAACCATATCGCGGTATGTATTGCGCTTGGCGTATATTGCAATATACCGGTATATCGGTGCTCCCCTAGTTTATTGACTAAGCTGAAGTATGAATATCTGTTTAATTAAAAAGGTTCCAGATACACTTCAAATATATTTTACATTAGGTTAAAAATAAGTGATTTTTTTCTGGTTTTATAGCACTTTTTTCTGGTTTTAAATATGTTTCTTCGTTTTTTATTTATTGGAATTATTATTTAAAAAAAAAAAAATGTTATCTCTGAAGAGAAAAATCTACCTAGTGCTTCTACAATGCTGAAATGTTGAACAGTTGTTTCCGCACAAGATAATCATAATGATGATGAAACGAGCAGAATATTGGTTCACTTTTCAGATGATTAATAAATGGTAATAAAATGGTTAATGTTCAAAGTTGAAAAGGTTTGTAGAATCAAGAACAGAAGTATTTTGCTTTGAGTCAAATTCTTTGGATAAGTTTTATGACAATCTTGCCTTTTCTTATTAAAATTAAATTTACATTTCAAGACTTAAATAGTAAAAGTGTTGTCACTAACTGGTCAATGTATTCGATTTCAGTTTCCATGGAGAACATTTCCACAGATATTCACGAGTTGGAAAAAGGTTTTGATTTAACCAAGAAAGAGTACAACGCTCGTAAGGACTCTAGGGACTGCCCTGTAATACTCAAGGACTTCCTGTCTAATTCAGAAGAACGCTTCAAGAAACTTCTAGCTGATGTGAAAACAGCTCAGGTATTTATCTAACAGCCTTTCAAATAAGTTGACAGTGGTTGCTCAGGTTACCAGGAGGTTACCATTTTTGAAGTGAGGGGTGGGGGAAGCAGGATGTAGTTGAAGAGGTAGTGTTTGGCTGAGGTGCAGTGAGTCATCGAATCGATTCTCTTTAACGGACCCATTTGAGCTCATTCTCATACCAGCTAGTAGTCCACAACTGGTGTAACAAAGTTAATGTGCCTTTCTGTCTGTGGGAAGGTGCATATAAAAGTCCCGTTGCTGCTATTCAAAGAGAATAGCCTATGAGGTTCTAGTGGGTTTCTTATGTGGACCAGGTGTCACAAATACCATAAGTTTGAAAATGTGCTAGGGTGTAGTTAAACAATTCTTTTTTCTTTCTTTCTTTTCTTTCTTTTTCTTTCTTTTTTCTTTCTTTTCTTTCTTTCTTTTTTCTTTCTTTTTATTTTTCTCTCTTTTCCCCTCCCTCCCTTTTTTCCTTCCTTCCTTTCTGACACATTTATTTTTTGCTTTAGCTTAAATAGAATTTTCCTAAGCATTATTTTCTTAAACACTATTTGATGTCAGTACTTATGTGATTGCCTAAAGAGTTGTCTTTCAGATCTGTTTTATTACACTTCTTTGATGGTAGGTTGTAATGTGACTGTGTCTGACAAAATGTCTTTGTTTTACCTATTTCAGGATGCTTACAAACGAGTAGTAGAACATTTTGGGGAGAGCACTAGATCCACTTCACCAACAACGTTCTTTTCTATATTTGTACGATTTGTTGGTTCCTTTAAGGTATGTATTGCTTAAGATTTTATTTATTGTCGTGTTTAAAATGTGTGAGCCTTGGTAATTCAGTGGTAGGACATCGTGCTTTGGATTTACCTCGTATCCCATATACAGATTATAAATTTTTAATTAACCAATACATTTTGTCTTCCTGGCAGGGTGAATGGAACAAACAAACTTCATTCCATAAAGCTAGTCTTGGGAGATTGGCTGTCCTCCTATTGACGGTCACGAAGGGATGAAGTCATTTTGTGTCGTTCCTGTATTGGCCATACATATTTAACGCATATTTTTATTTTGATGAAGGACCCTCCGCTTCAGTGTGAGCACAGTCAGTGTAGATTGACAGTGCATCATATTTTGGTGGAGTGTCCTCACCTACAGCCCGTTACAATGTATTTGGTAATGAAACTGGTGGAATCATTTCGATTCCATCCATCTCATTATTTGATTTTTTTAAAATCAACCATTTTTATAACAAATTTTTATTTCATTCATAATGTATTGAATTTATTTTTATCATTGTATTAATTATTATATTGACTTTTTGATTTGTATCATAAAGATATGTTTTCTAATTCAGTTGTATATACTAAAATATATATAAGCTTTTTTCACGATTTAAATTAAATAATTTTAATTTTATTTTTAACCAATGTATGACCGCCAATAGCCGATGTTTATTTTTGTGCTGGGGGGTCATTAAACAATCACTCATTCATTCATTCATTCATTCGTGGTTCAAAACCGGTTATAGCCTGCCCAACACTTGACTTTGTGTCCATATTATCAAATGTTTGACATCCAGTAGTTGATGTTTAATAACGCATTGTGCTTTAGTTGTGTTGTTAAACAAAACAAACCACAAAAAAAAGTTTAAAATGTTTTCAAAAGTGACCTATACTTTGTTATTTTCAAAATTTGAATATTAATGTCAATGAAATAACTTCTGTGTTAGAATGATGTGGTATTCTTTAAATATTAAAAAGTAACATTGGACTCTGAAGCTGATGACAGTGGTTCAAAACCTGTTGGTAGCTGGCTCACACTTGATTACATAACAAAATGTTTGACATCCAATAGCCTATGATTAATAAATCAATATGCTGTAGTGATGTTGTTAAAAAACAAAATTTAAAAAGAAAGAAATTTCTTTAAACAGTAGTATATAAATTATGTTGCCTGAAGGTTTAATTTCCACTACGTTATTATAAATAACTTGAATTAATTACTGACACGTAATTAATTGTATTCTTCAGGGGGCACTGCTAGAGAACGAGCGCAGAAAGAAGTTGGAATTTGCAAACATGACGGAGCCAAATATGCCTATGGCCCAGAAGAAAGACAAGAAAATGACACAGGTGCACATAATTATATTATACAGTTTCACCCCCAAACTCCCCCAATTTCATCACACATAATTTGCAATGTTCGGTGTACATTTTCAAAAATGTACACCAGAAGCAAGACTTTTCTGGAATGTTATGATATTATGTTGTGAATTGCACAGAACACTGTACCTTTGTGATTTAAAAGCTATTATTTATGCTAGAATAGTGCTTTATCCATTTTCTATAATTACTAATATTTTCTAAATTCTTCAGACTCGATTGTTTTTAATAGCTTAATGTTTATTACAAATGGAAGTGGAGTACATTATCTGGACTTACCACCAATATAAATATAAATGTAACCATTGATGATTAAAAATGTAATCATTTCTGATATAAAATATAACCATTGGTAGTAAAAATGTAAATATTTGTAACAGAAATGTACCCATTGATAGGGAAATGTAATCATTTGTGGCAGAAATGTAACAGTTTTATTGGTTCGGTTATGGATCAGATATATACCAAGAACTGGTATGAACTGTGTACTTGTATTTTCAGGAGGCGATGGTGTCGGAGCTGAAGAGTAGGAATCGTCAGATTAAGGACAAGAAGCTGCTCAACAAGGACGAGGTGTACCACGGTGCACTCGAAGATATACTGCTAGGTTTGTACTAATACCTTGAACAATCACACACATTTCATTCTTTTTCTAATACTCAGATTTTATTCCACGGTGCACTCGAAGATATACTGCTAGGTTTGTACCAATACCTCAAACAATCATACACATTTCATTCTTTTTCTAATAACGAAAACATTAATAGCAAATGCACCTGTGAAGCTCTTGATTGTCGGATCAATCCTTCTCAGTAGACCCATGTGCAGTTTGGGCTATTTTCCATTCCAACCAGTGCTCCACAACTGGTTCATCAAAGGCCATAGTATGTGCTGTCCTGTATGTGAGACAGTTCATATAAAAGACCCCTTGCTGCCTATTGGAAAAAGTATGCTTATATGGCAGGAGCTGGTTTCCTCTAAATAAATGTCAGAATGACCATTTCATTGAAGTCCAATAGCCGATGATAAGATACAAATCAATGTGCTCTAGAGGCATGGTTAAAAATAAAACAAACTTTACTGATGACTATGCGTCAAAGTTACCAAATGTTTGACATCATTTGCTGATGATTAATAAATCTATGTATGTATGTTCACAACTAGGAGATAATAAAAATAATAAAAATACTAATTGGATGTTACAAGTAGTATTTTCTGTTGCATATTATTTAGTAATTAAAGATGTTCAGTATACTGTTGTGTGGATATTTATTGCTATTTTTTATTAATACAGATTTAAAGAATGAACCATACCGACGTGCCGATGCAGTGCGGAGAAGCCAGCGACGGCGGGTAGAAAACATAATGAATATTCCATCAACGGGTCGCAGCGAGATTTTCTAGATGACAATTAACTGTGTGATGTTACTACTGTGTAGTATAGACGGTTCTACTGATACGCTGGTGTCCAAATTAATGCAACTTGCATAATTAAACAGGTTGTCAATTCCATGGTGCCAGAAACGACATTAACCCTTCGAGTGGTAACACGTCTTCCTCCAGCTTCATGCCAAGGATCTTGTCGTAACTAGATAACTACATTAACTCGGATCCTCATGGATGGCTCTAACTATGTTACCGCGACATCACATGTACGACAGTTCGGTTTGCTTCGAGATGCTTCAGTTTTGAAACTAGTTATTGCAATATTCTTTAAATTGTTTGCTTAAATCCTTACAACAGCTTGCATACACCAATAACTTGAAGTTCATTTTTGATGGTTTTGTATCAAACATGGATATTTAACTAATAGTTTATCTATTGAGTTAGTACCTCTTTCTTCAGTTAGTTTAATATTAAAGTTTAAACAAAGAAGTAATATCATAGCTGGCATATCGTGCAAACAGGACAATTTTAATGAAAAGAAACAATGTCATATACTCTTAAACATTTCATGTCAATTATACATTTTTGTTTTGACCGGTTTTGGTTATTTTTTAATGTTGGATTAAAAATAACAGTAATTAAAAGTGGTGACTATATAAATGTGGCATACACACATAATTGGTTTACTTATTCTGGATTGTGTTTGTTATCTTCTGCTGATGAACACATTTCACATGCCCTTTCATACCCTGAATGTGAACATAGATGAATTTTAAGCATTATCTAATGGTGTCGTTAACTCTTTCACCACTAAGTATATTTAGCACTGTACTTCCCTGTACACTGAGTTTAGGGAGCACATTTTGGGTCAATCTAAATAACAGTTAATGCTAAGTAATCTGTCAGCAATTTTAGTTACAAACTATACATTTCCTGAAAGGGGTTAGGTTGCCCTGTCTAAATATAAAATAATATTTTAAAATAATATTGGCAACAGGTGATAAACAGGTAAAAACAGGTAAAATGTGCATATTTATGTTCTAGTCACAATACTCAGCCCCTAAAAGTATGTGGGTCGTCCCTCTAGGTAGACTAGGGGTAAACTTAGAACTATCGACAGTATGGTGCAGTACCGTGGCAAGTGTAAAGGATAAAACCATAAATGACAATCGTCAACCCAAAGACTGATAGGTATATGTCTTGTATCCAATAAACAAATGCTACAATACAGTATGCGCGTTATCATTCTTAAATACAATCAATATGCTGAGAAAAACTTTTTAAAACGATTAGTAAACACGGTGAAACATGTGCGCGGCCATTACTCAATGTTTATGTTCATGTGACATTTCACGTAATTATAATAACGCAGCTTCACTCGGTGCCAAATATGAACAGGTGTTACAAGCCGCTATACCGGCCTGTCTGGGTGAGAGGACTTCACTATCGCAAGCCGGTCTACCGGCCTGTAGGGGTGAAAGAGTTAACAACTACAGTATTTGAAAGAGTGAAAAATAAATAAATTTGTGATCAGTTATCTGGTATATACAGATATTGCATCGTATGGTTCATGCATGCATTGGCTTGAGTAGCCATAAAGCTAGTAAACTGATGTTGGTTAACACTGATTTTAAAAATTGTATTTTGTTAATTAAATTTTACTTAAATTCAAAACGTTTTATTAATTTCTCAAGAAAATAGCAAACATTTATTAAACTTGATTAAAATTTTAAAAATTACCGTTGAAATCTGATATGATTTTGTTTGGTAATACTAAATCTTAACAAGCAAAACAAGCATAAGATTTTAATAAACACAGCAATCTACATGTTTTTAAAACAAATCACTGTAATTCTAGTAAACCAAATATCACTCAACATAAAATAAAAATTAACTGCGGTCCAAGTAAACCAAATATCATTCAATCAACATAAAGAAAACATTTGCTGCGATCCAAGCAAAAACCAAATATCAGTCAATCAACATAAAGAAAACATTTGCTGCGATCCAAGTAAACCAAATATCACTCAATCAAGATAAAGAAAACATTTGCTGCAATCCTAGTAAAGCAAATATCACTCAACAGAAATTAAAAATTCACTGCGAGCCTAGCAGAAACAAGACAATTTAAATAAAATCTTTCTATATTTTAATTTAAAACAAATGTTTAAAACAAAACAATAATACACAGAAATAAGAAATAAATATGCATACATGTAATTATATAATTACTAAAATATTAAGAAATTTAAACTAAGTTCTACTCCATGCTGTTAATAATAATATACTCAGTATTTGAATAAATCTTTTATATTGCATATCACAGTTCAATTACACATGCAGATGCATATGCAAGTTACTTGGTTAATAATAATTTTACTTGAAGTCTTATTTTCCTTCATTTTTTTTATCTTGCTGGACAATAAATTATATAACTTAAAAAACTTTGTTCATAAAAGCAATTAATTAATAACAATTAATAAATAAAAATGCTAATTTTATAGATATTTACTTGACCAGCAAAGAGATTAAATTGCATTATTTTTAAAACATTTATCATTAAGACAATTAACAACAAATGTGATTTTTAGTGATATCTGCTTGACCAGAAAATATATTAATGTTACTATTGTTAATATAAAGGTTACTCTTTTCAACTTGCAGAGAATAAAAATCATGATCATTTTATTTCATCCGGTCTTTTAAAAAGATTCTCAACAGACCGGATGAAATAAAATGATCAGGACTCGAAAATCACATATCCATATTGCATGCTAGATAGGTTTAAAGCACACATCTGTTTAGATAAACAAGACTTGGGATATAGAATTCAACTGCTAATACAGCCCATGGTAATTGGCAATGTGATGAAAATAGCTGTGGAAATTTTTATTCTCCACAGCACAATTTTTTTTAATGCAAATATCATTGGTTATATGGTGATCAGTTTGAAATTTAAATAAAAACTGTCGAAACAAGAATTTTATTTTTATTCCATTTTATCTGAAATGCATATTCGTAGATCTGTATTCCAGAAACAATAACAATGTTGGCTGTATCTACAAAGAACCTGTGGGTTAATTCTGCTAAAGCTGTTGTTTTTTTAACCATTCATGACAAAATGTGTATCATTAAAACTGTAGCCATGCAAAATGTTAAAACTGTTAAGAATTTCAACTGAGGGTGAAAGCTGACAGAAACAAACCAGTTACCTGTTGAACTCTTAACGAGATATTTTCTGAAATCTGACAACACAATAGTGGCTAAACTAATGTGAATAATGAATAGAATGCAATACAAGTATGGTGCTACAAAACTGCCAAAAATACAACATTTAACATTCTTCGTCTGGCTGTTCAAACATAGGTAAGCTAACCATTATGTTAGTGTAATATTTATCTTTTAAGTATCTTTATACAAATCAAGAAATAATTGTCATTTAATTACTTATGTTTATCTTGGGTTATACTTCAAATTAAATTTCACATCTTCATTTTTTTTTTTGGTTTGTGTTTGTTTAACAATACCACATTAATTTATAAATCATCGTATATAGGATGTAAACAAATTTGGTTATTTTAACACATAGTCAAATGTGAATCAGCCTTTAATGGGTTTTGAACCACTATCATCAGCTTGAAAGTCCAATGTTCTACCACAGAGGCTGACTTTGAAAATTCAAATCTTCAGATGCTGTTTATAATGATTTATTTGAAATGTGGTTTCAAAATGTTCACTTAATTACTAGTTAAGCTAATTAACGTTTGAACAACTGACAAATATAACCCATCACAATTTGTAGAAAGTTAGTCACATTTTGCCATACCTATCCCATTGTCAGATTCTAATAACATAAGCTTTCAAACATAATTGTACAAAATGCGTTATTGAAGGGGGTGGGGTGGGGCGGGGCAATTGTTCCCCCAAAAGCTGGAGCAAGTTTCTTATTCAGGTAAAAATTAAGGTGGCATTTTCTTTTAAAACCGTTAAATTTGGGTAAAAATGAACCTGTCCATCCTCCCAAAAAAATGGAAACCTGTACGCCTATGCTTTGAAAGGAAAGGTATTTGTTTAGCCATATTTATTTAAAAGGAAATGAAAAGATTGATTTTTTTAACTACTCCCAAACACATTGTTTATTCAGAGGCTGTTAGGGTCAGACATATATGTTCTTTTATGACTCATGATCTTTAGAGTAAAGACACACTATCTCCACTTAGGCTACTCTTTTTGATTAACTGGAATGGATCTTTTATAAGCATTTTCCCACATTCAAGCAAAGTAAAGTTTGTTTTATTTAACGACGCCTCTAGAGCACATTCATTTTTATCTTATCATTGGCTATTGGACATCAATCATATGGTCATTCTGACATGTATGTATTTAGAGGAAACCCACTGCCTCCTCATAAGCTACTCTTTTCTGATAAGCAGCAAGAGGTCTTTTATATGCACTGTCACATAGACAGGATAGCACATACCACGACCTTTGATGAACCAGTTGTAGATCACTGGCTGGAATGGAAAATATCCCAAACTGCAATAGGGTCCACTGAGAATGTTTCCCACATTCAGTACAATAGATATTCTATATCAGTTGTGGACCACTGGTTGAAGCAAGTGGCATACGCGTACACACTGACCCTTACAGAGCAATCACTCAGGGTTGGAACAGATATTGAGATTAAAAATCCCATACCTTGATTGAGATTTGATCCCATTACTTATCAGCAATGAGTCTGACCAACCCGTGCTAGTATAAGAATTGTGGTAAATGAAAATATTTATTGTTGGTATTTTAAAATGATGGTCAGAAGTTGAACAAATTTAATTATCCATTTATTGTTTTCATGAGAACCACTGATTATGAAAATATAGTTGATTTTTACAGTGTAGATTACTTTTGAGAAAACAGTATCTTTTTCTTTGCTTATGTAATGTCAGAAGTAAAACGAAAAGAATTTTTTTTTTTTATTTCACCTTCATGGTTGGTACATTTGTAAATCACTTTCCCCAATAACTCGTGTTTATTTTTATACATGAGTGGGGAAGCTGTTAACCAATATTCAATCAATCCTCAAACAAAGTCATAACAAAATAAACAGTTTGTCTGACTTACAGGAGAAGATTAGAAAAAACCCATAAAAATAACTTAACCTGAACTATCTTTTTCTTCCATCAACACTTAATTGTTTCTGGTAATGAAAATCTTAAAAGAACTTCTCAACATTCAATCAGTGTGAAATTAGCGCAACAAAACCTCCATTTTTACATACTGACCCATTTTTAATGGCTTGTTACTGATTCATAAACAAAATGTTTACCCCTCATTTTTTTTATTAACCTTCAATTTATAATTAAAAAACAAAATTAACCTAATATTTCATCTGTGGGCAGTCGTAACTGGGAAATATTTTTCATATTTTCTATGAGAAATATTATACATTGGTTTAACAATGGCCATTATGGCCCAATAAGCTTGCCTTTACTAAATATGACTTCATTCTAATTTTGTAAAAGTGCAAATGAAGTCACTAAAACTAAATCATCCATAATGCTAAAGGATAGCATTTCTATAAAACTGTTGTGCAATTAGAAAGTTTAAAGAATAGAACAAATAAAATTGTCTGGGTTAATAAATAGAATATCAAACTTGTTACCATTTATTATCAAATTTTATTATCAAATTTTATACTACCAGTTTAAAACCATAGGAAAAAGTCTAAATAGTTTTCATTAGTCTCAAGTATAGATTTTGATAAGTTGCTTGTGATAAGCACAAAATACTTTTAAAAAATTATATAAGCGCATTTATATTAAATTTATGTAATAGGAATACTGACATGGCAACAGTGACATAATAACAAATTATGATAGGTTACAAAACATTATACAAGAAGCAGGGTACGAAATTAGCATTGTTTCTAACCAGCCCAGACTCATTATACATTATATGTTCTATCCTGCAACATATCTATAATTTTCTGCAGACTGTAATAGATCATGAATATAGTAACAAGCAGAGCTGGTTTTTATATTAAAGACATACCCTGGACAAGCATAATAGAGCAAATTATGATGTGAAGTAAAGCAAACAAGATGATAGCAAACTGTACAACACAGATAAGCTTCAGCAAGTGACAAAATGTCCGACAAACAGCAGATGTTTGACAAGCGACCACATTTGTATATATAAATGTGTGTATTTTTATTCAAATACAATTTTGAAAATAGACTGACTAAAATTCTTAAATGGCTAAAAATATATTACATAAAATGAGGTTTTCTTTTGTATATTGGTTTTTATTAAGGGTTCTTTCATTTTTTTCATTACTATTTTCAGGATAACCAATCCCACCTGCCCCCACAATTAAAAAAAAATAAATTAAAAATGTTTTAAAAAATGGATTATATAAAGTTGTGAGGTTTTATCACACATAAAACATAGCTGGTTTTAACTTAATTATGGACTTTATTTTATCCAACCACAAAGAAAAATATTTTCGATAATATCTTGGTAGTATTTCTTTTCTATTTTATTAATAATTTTTGTAATGTTTAAATATTTAGTTATAAAATGTTTTCGTTTACAATCAAAAGATGTTTTTTTCAAAATACTAGAATCACAAGTGTTTTTGTTTTACTTTAAACTGCTTTTAGACAAACATTGTTGTGCAAGTTGAAAGCATCACCCAGATCACACACGTCACTCAGATTATATAAGTTATACTGTGTCAGCAAGTGACATATCCACTAGGTAGCATTTGTCACTTGGCAACCACAGATCCAGCTTTTAAAGCTAAATCTAGCATAAACAGTTACTGTTCCACCCAGATCAGTTACAATGGTTTATTCCCATTTCGTGGAACAAATAATTACATCGTAGAAATAGATTTAAATGAATCACCAATTAACTTTCTGTTACCAATATTGTGACCAGTCTACATTAATTTTCATTTAACAGAATATAAAAATAAGATATAGAAATAAAACATCTTATAAAACAATTAGAAAACAACATTTAGTTGGACATTTTGGCTAATAATAATGAAAGTCATTGACTGACCAAAACCTCAATTCCTTGAACTACATGTAACTATTAAAGCGGAATATGTAAGGGCACAATATATATATATATATATATATATACATACATTATAACCTCGATTTACCGCCTATTGTCGTACCAATGTGATTTTGGCATTATATCGAGTTGGCGTTAAAGTGAGGGTGCGAAGGATGCACCACCAAACATTATTGTCATGTGATCATCAGAGCAGCTTTTTGTCTTGTACCACTACTTCTTTGAACTGCAGAATCACTGCAATGACAACTAACTATCACATTGGTGTTTTCAATCATTAGACAATAACAAAAGTAACAACTCCTGATGAGCTTAATTAAGACCAATATACTCCTGTCGAGCCGTTTGATTACAGCTAATTGAAGCATATGCGATAGAATCGAGGGAACTTTAACATATAAAATGTGTTTTGTTCAAAAACATGTTTGGTGGATGGTGGATAGTGATGGTGGCACTAAACAGAGGGAATTAACAAAGAAAATAATTGGTACTTGGAAGAAAGATGGCGATACGAGAGGTTGGCATTAAATCGAGGGGCGATAAATCAAGGTTATACTGTATTTATATTATATCTATATTTTTGGGTTTCTTTTGTTTAATGACACTACAAGAGCACATTGATTCATTAATCCTTGGCTATTTTGACATGAAGCCAAGTGTGAGCCAGCCTCCAACAAGTTTAGAACCACTGTCTTCAGCTTGAGAGTCTGGTATTCTATCAATGGACCATCAAGACTCAGTATCACTGTTGACAAATCCAAAACAAGTTGAAGACATCTGAATTGATTTATTTCATGTTATTACTAAACAGACTCAAATCCCATGACTTTGCTCCCAAATACCCCTATTAAAGACTGCCTGAGAAGTAAGTTCATCAGAGTAGTAAGTTCATCGGAGTAGTCAGTTCATCAGAGTAGTAAGTTCATCAGAGTGCTAAGTTCATCAGAGTAGTAAGTTCATCAGAGTAGTAAGTTCATCAAAGTAGTAAGTTCATCAGAGTAGTCAGTTCATCGGAGTAGTCAGTTCATCAGAGTTGTAAGTTCATCAGAGTAGTAAGTTGATCAGAGTAGTCAGTTCATCGGAGTAGTAAGTTCATCAGAGTAGTAAGTTCATCAGAGTAGTAAGTTCATCAGAGTAGTAAGTTCATCACAGTAGTAAGTTCATCGGAGTAGTAAGTTCATCAGAGTAGTAAGTTCATCGGAGTAGTAAGTTCATCGGAGTAGTAAGTTCATCGGATTAGTAAGTTCATCTGAGTAGTAAGTTCATCAGAGTAGTAAGTTCATCAGAGTAGTAAGTTCATCGGAGTAGTCAGTTCATCGGAGTAGTAAGTTCATCACAGTAGTAAGTTCATCATAGTAAGTTCATCGGAGTAGTGAGTTCATCGGAGTAGTAAGTTCATCAGAGTAGTAAGTTCATCGGAGTAGTTTATTAAGTAGCTAGATAATACCAGGATATTATTTTAAGAAACAGCTATATTATTTTAAATCAAATGGGAATTTGACCATTTGGGAATTAGGCATAAAAGAAAGACACAATTAGAATATTATTTAGGCAAAACTGGTCAGTATAATTATGAGAATAACTTCCATTTAATGACTTCCTTTGAGAAGATTTTAGGCAACTCAGTCTGATTTGACTTTTCCTTCTTATAAAAAAATATTACTGATAACTTAGTCTGGTTTGACATTTTGTTTCTATGAAAATGGTTCTGCACTAAATTTTATGACTAACCTAATTCTTTTCAAATATATTAATAAAAAAAAGAATTCACAATGGTGTTTCATGCTGGATACTGTAAAGCAAAGCTGGATCTGCAACTGCGAGAAAGCAGAACTATAAAAACCACATACCCTGCCCTCTACTCACATGAATCTAAGGTATGCGCCCGTGGACGACCATTGGGCAACGAAAGAAAAGCTGTAATAAAAATAATGTGATGCTACTAAGACTATTCTAGTACGGAGTCTAGTGACAAATCATAAAACTATACACAACACAGAGATAATTGTTTAGCGTTGTTCTTCATGTAAGACATCAAAATAGAGATCTTGCATAGCCAGTCAAGGGTATGAGGATCCAAAATATGGTTTAGGACAATCCATGAAACAACCTGCGACAATCAGCAATGGCTTGAAGATTACCATGGTGTTTTTCGTTCTCCATGACACTACCCGCGACAATTGGCAATGGCTTGGAGATTACCATGGTGTTTTTCATTCTCCATGACACTTTTTTTTTGCAATGGATTGAAAAAAAAAATCAAATATCTTTTGATATTAGTAAATAGTAAATAAGAAAATAAAACCTAAAGCTCAAAGTATAGGTGCTTTATATTTAACACAGCATCCATGAATAGTTGCAAATCAATAGAAAATCTTAATTCCTATGGGAATAGCAATAATTAGTGTAGCAGCAGTAAAGTAAGCACGTGTATCAATATCCATCCCAACAGTGAACATATGATGACCTCATACAATAAACCCTAGGACCTCAATAGCAATTATAACATATACTATTCCAATTCATCCAAATGTATCTCTTTTACAAGAAAAATAAGTTACAATATGAGGAATCATCCCAAATCCTGGTAAAATTTAAAAAAAAAATTTGCAAACATGCTAACACTAAAATTGCCAGGGAAGATGCCATGAACACTTATTTCTCCACAGCATTTATTTTGCCATGGACATTTTCTTAATTGTAGGGACTGTAGTACAATGTCAAATTAAATATGAATATTCAGTACAAAAAATGTACTCAAGATAAAAAGTAATAATATATCTGTAAGCCATGAAAACACAGCAAAGATAGTCAAAAAGTAAAGTTTGTTTTATTTAACGATGCCACTAGAACACATTGATTTTATATTTTATCATCGGTTATTGGACGTCAATTCTGACATATGTATTTAGAGGAAACCTGCTGCCACCACATAGGCTACTCTTTCCGATAAGCAGCAAAGGGTCTTTTATATGCACCGTCCCATAGACAGGACACCACATACATGTACCACGGCCTTTGATGAACCAGTTGTGGACCACTGGATGGAACGGAAAATAGCCCAAAGCAAAGATAGTCAAGGTCAAACATTTAATATGTTGTTAAGGAGCACAACTTCTATGGTTACATTTGTTTCACTTAAAGTCAAGCACACAAATGTTGAATACAAATATGTGACAGACTTTATGGATATTTAAACCTCTTTGGGAGTAAGAATTACAAAAGATTTCTTTTACTCTGGGTTTCAAAATGGCAGTTAATTCTTTTTTCAGAACTATGGAAGCAAAGATTGACTGGATTGGCCAGATTGGTTTCTCATTTCACAGTATGATTTATGTAAATGAAATATTTAGATGGCTTGTAATTCCCAACTTCTGAATAACAAAACTGCCATTTTTAGATGATTGCTTTTGACTATTTTTAAGCATTAATAATGAGTATACATGTAAATACCTACAGTTTGATCTGATAAATTTTAGATTTTTAGGCTGACATTTTAGATATTTAGGCTGACATTTTACAAGGTATAAGTACGTTTTCAAGTTGTTGATGAATTATTTAATTTACACTGTCTTACATGAAGGACTTACAATAATCTGCTTCAACATTGACTTGTCTAAATACAATAATTTATAAAATACATTGTAAAATAAATAAGCTTCTACAAACATAAAAATAATAATTACATGGAATTCCTAAAATACAATAAAACTTACTATGGCATGAACTTTTTTTAAACAAAAATTAAAATATACCTCAAAAGGCAGTAATCAAAAGATATTAGATTTTTTAACATTCGATTGTTTCTGTATAAACAGTCATATTTCACCAATTATTAGATGTAGTGGAACCAGTGAAAACCAGACAATGAAATAATTAGATTCACGTGAAAAGTAGTCAAATTATTGTGATTCATTTTCAAATAGAAATTTTTTTTACTTGATTTTGTTTTAAAACACTGCACACAAAAATAAATAATTAGTGAACATAAAATAATAAAAGAAATATATGAAAAGCTTATATTATTAAAAATGCATGCAATAAAGATATAGGTAATTAAGAGAATCTTAAATACAATGAAATAAAATTTATATATTTCACAACACATACACACAACACTGCATTATGTGATCTTCGAAATTCACTCACATTTATCACAAAACAACCACTAACTCAAAAGTGAGAATATTTTAATTAAGATGACCTTTGAACTCAATTAAAACATCAATCTGCAGCTTTCAGCATGAACCACACAGCAATTAAAACATTTATATTCCTGTTTTTATTTTAATTAAAAAAAGCTCTTATACCATTTTCATCCAAGGCCTCACCAAATCTGAAGACCAAGAGCATTTTTATTGTGGCCTAATGAAAATTCTCAATTTACTTTCATACACAGGCTACCAAGGCCTTATTTCTAGTTGACATATGACCTTGAAACATAGTTCAAGCTTTTAACATCTTCGGACAAGAAGCTGAACTAAGAAGTGAGTTTGGTCTAACAAGAAATGGGAGTGAAGTACAACTAGTAAATCAAATCTTTGCTAGTTTAATTACAATAACACACGCCATATTTTCCCATGTATTATAAGCACTTTTTCTGCTTAAAATGCATGTTATAAATGGGGTTGCGCATTATACAAAACAACAAAAATATTTTTGAAAAAGCTCCAACGTTGAATTACGGTCATGGACTAAAAATCGTCACTAGTTCAAATTTCATGGACAGTTAAAACTAATTACAGTCAAACCTGTCTTAAGCAGCTACCCAAGTGAGTAAGAAAATGTGGCCTTGTAAAACAAGTGGCTGCTAAATACAGGTTAAATTATACTAAATTAGCTGATTTGGGAGAAAATAAAGGTGGCTGTTTAACACAGGTGGCTGTTTAATACAGGTGGCCGCATGGGCAGGTTTGACTGTACTTACCAAATACAGAATGAGAAATCAAAGAGATGTTAAAATTATAATCTCATATCCAAGTAGCTAGATCATGGTTTCATGTACATGTACAACTTACTGTTTCATAAAACTAATAATTTTGGTTTAAAACATTGCTTTCTTTTTAAAGAACCTTTTGATGACGTCAACAAGTGAAAAGCTAAGTGTACCTTGAGTCATTGTATAAATGAAGCAGGCACTTGGAGTGTAACATACCAGACTCATGCCACGTTTGATCTGTTTCGTCTGCTCCCTCCTGGTCATACGTCCCCTGGTTGACACTCGATACACTGGCTTTGTCCGTCCGACTCTGTGCTTCACTTTCTGGAATGAGTGATTTTTTGTCCGAGTGGGGAAACGACTGTTGCAGGTCCGACTCCGAGGCACCCATCTGATTGAGAGGGACTGCCTCTTCTGGAATTGGTGGGTTCTCTAGGTCCGGACTGTGATCAAATGCCTTAGCTCGAGTTCGTATATCACGCCGTATAGATGGCAACCGCAACCTGAGACTTCGATGGCGATCTGTTGGTGGTGATTAAAGTTAAGTAAAAAATGTGTTGCTAAGGTTACAAGTGAATCTGTACCTAATTCCAACCCCTGAAAATGCACACAGCAATCAGTAATGCTAAAGAGATTGCCACAGTTTTTCATTCGCCATGGCACTTTTTTTTGCCATGGATTAATTTTTTTTTATTTTAAGTTGTATTTTTTTCTTATTATTAAAAATAAAGTATACTTTAAGCTAAAATTGCTGTGGAAAATGTTGTGGACCCTATTTCTCCACAGCATTTATTTTGCCATTGACATTTTCTTAATTGTAAGGGTTGTAAATCTACCTTAAAATAAATATTGTTATCTGAAACTAATGACATACCTCAAGGTGTACAGTTAGTGTGTTTAAAAACAAACTGGTTTTTGTGGATGACTTTAGATAGATTAAATTATAGGCCTCTTTGTATTTGTCCTTAATGACAAAGTTGAAAAAGTCTGAATAAAATCTCAAACCATCTATGATGATAAAACATTTAATCTTAACACAAATGGCTAAAACAAAATGATGTGGTTCCAGTAGCATATAAAAAAAAACATTAATTGTTGATAGGACATTTGAAAAATAATTAAATTTAGATATAATATCACTGAAAACTAATATGGTTTAAAGCATCAACAGTAAAATCCAGTTGACAACTTGTCTCATCTGCTTGTATCTATGGAATAAGTCAGTCCTTGACTTCATTCTGCTGTGTATGTAAGACACATCGTCAAAGATATGCAGCTATGCTATCGTCAAAGATATGCAGCTATGCTATCGTCAAAGATATGCAGCTATGCTATCGTCAAAGATATGCAGCTATGCTATCGTCAAAGATATGCAGCTATGCTAT
>JAULBS010057991.1:0-23028 GCA_032355785.1 Symmetromphalus regularis | reverse complement strand
TTGAAAAGTGATCGCCCATTTTAAAATGGAACAGATTTGACTCCCACAGAAAATATTTAGCTTTTTTATTTTTGGTCAGGAATCAAAATTTAAGTATCAGCGGGGGAAAAAAAAATTAAAAAAGGACACATTCATTTTATTTTTTTCATCGGGACTTTTCCAAAAACGTCGGTGGATCCGTAAAACATTTAATCAAAAATGCGTGACCTTACCTTTCTGTTGGTAAACACATTTTGAAAGACATGTAGTTAAATGCATGTAACTTAGCCAGTAAAAACCAAGAGCAAATGACCGAAAGTGCTCACCCTACTAAACATGTTTTTTTTTTTTATTTCTTCTTTTTTTTGTGGGGGGGGAGTGGGTTGAAAATCCAAACCATCCATCATAATTTTTTTTAATCTATTAAATCCAATTCCTTGAGGGTAGATGATTTTTATATATATATTATAGACCAACCCATCCCTGCAGAAATGTTTACTGTTTACATCCTGCCTAACAGTATCAGCTAATACCCAGTTATATGTGATATAATGTTGGCCAAGAGTTCATTGCATGGTCAGCTACTTGTAAATAATTTCATTACGCTAACAACTACACTGTGCTTCAACAGCTACATCACCATGTTGATTAAACTTACAAATGGAAACGTCAGTGATGACCCTAAAGTGACTGGTAATTTATCTGTTTATCACACAAGAGCTGCTTCTATGGTTCTATCTCCCAAAAAGACTATTGATCTATTTACTACTGCAGGAAGGAAAACATTCTACTGCCTAACATCAAAAGTCTGCCTTTTGTTTTACTATAAAGTTAATTAAAAAACAAGATCATGAAACAATTATAAAATATATTAAAGGTACTGACCATGGTTTCAGGCCATGTGGCTTTTCTGAAAGGATTGTTTGCTGAATGATATCCCCTGTACATTGTTCATTTAATAGCCATTAAATATAAAGAGTCAAGACATAAGGTTTTACAACTCATGGTCTTTAGAGAAAACTGCTACCACCACATAGGTTACTCTTTTCAATTAGCAGCAAGGGATTTTTTATACGCAATTTGACACAGACACTTTGCACATCCATTTTACATCAGTAGTTACCATGTTAAAGATATCAATTATTATGAAACTAAGAGTCGAACGTGAGAAGTATTCCATTACTTGTCAATACTCAGTTTTATAGGTGATCCTTCAATAATTATGCCGAGTATAAATAATTACATTATAATACCTTCCATACTATCAAATAAATTCATAGTGTTTCTTCTACAAAAAACATGCTCGTGTTTCCACATATAGATGTTTTAGTTAATGTTTATGAGGTGTGGGGGTTTAAATACTAACCATAAAAAAAAGATTAAAATTAATTTTTAAATACTAATCAGATTACAAGATCATGGATGATGTGACATTTTATTCTACAGAATTGTTATTATTATCTAATAAAATCAAAAAGAAACCATACTGTTCTTAGTCTTAAAAGAGAAAATCTAATCGGATACCAAGGGGGGAATAATCACCCACAGTTTTGCTAATGCATATCCTGAAAAGATGTGTTTTTACCCAGAATCCAACAACATTTAATGACATCAAATAAATAGCCCAAATGTTAAGAGCTGGTTAGTGACCCAAGGGAACAAACAGTAAAAAAAACATGGAAAACCATTTTCAGAAATGAAGTTATCGATTGAATAACATGCATGCAGTTTTTTAACATAATGAACAGTGGGATGACATGATATCTTCCAAGCATTCTGAAATGATATATATAATTATATAGCAAACACACCAGGCTGGCAACATTTTGAAATAATATATAGCAAGCACATTGAGCTGCAAACATTTTGATATAATATATACCAAGCACACTGAGCTGCAAACATTTTGATATAATATATACCAAGTACATTGAGCTGCTAAAATTTTGATATAATATATACCAAGCATATTGAGCTGCTAAAATTTTGATATAATATATACCAAGCACATTGAGCTGCAAACATTTTGATATAACATATACCAAGCACAATGAGCTGCAAACATTTTGATATACCAAGCACATTGAGTTGCAAACATTTTGATATTTATATACCAAGCCCATTGAGCTGCAAACATTTTGATATAATATATACCAAGCACATTGAGCTGCAAACATTTTGATATAACATATACCAAGCACACTGAGCTGCAAACATTTTGATATAATATCTATCAAGCACACTCAGCTGCAAACATTTTGATATTTATATACCAAGCACATTGAACTACAAACATTTTGATATAATATATACCAAGCACACTGAGCTGCAAACATTTTGATATAATATATACCAAGCACATTGAGCTGCAAACATTTTGGTATAATATATACCAAGCACTCTGAGCTGCAAACATTTTGATATAATATATACCAAGCACATTGAGCTGCAAACATTTTGATATAATACATGTATATACCAAGCACATTGAGCTGCAAACATTTTGATATAATATATACCAAACAAATTTAAAGAAAAAGAAAGGATTGTTTAAAAACACCCAAGCACATATTTTATTCAGTGGTTATTAGGTGACAAAAACATAGTTTTTCAACTCATGGTCTTCAGATGAAACCCACTACTTCCAAATAGGCAACGTTTCTGATCAGCAACAAGGTATCTTTTATATGCACTTTACCACAGATATGACAAAACATACCATGGCCTTTGTTACACTAATTATGAATCACTACCAGGAACAGAAAATTATCCAATAGGTCCACTGAAGGAATTGATTCAAGGACCAAATGACTGTAGCTCCGGTGGATATTCCACAAGTGAGTTTCATCCTACTGTACAAACACCAGAATAACCAGCAACACAATGGATGCGCCAAAACATTCTTAGCAACAAATTTTCATTAGTGATTGTAATGTAATGTTAATGGTCAAAAGGGTTGTAAAAGTCAAATAAACATTATATTATGTCCAACCCGTGAAATTGCCAACAACAATCGGCAAAGCCATGAAGATTGCTGCAGAGTTTTTCATTTAACACAGCACTTTTTTTGCCGTGGACTAAATTTTTTTTTTTTCAAGGTGTATTTTTTTCTTTACAAACTCAGAATTGGAAATGTGTGAACACTAAAATTGCCATGGAAAATACTATGGACACTATTTCTCCACAGCATTTATTTTGCTGTGGACATTTTCTTAATTTTAGGGGTTGAATTTTTTTTTTTCAATATCTATTATTTATTATATGATATACAGAAGAAATCCAATGTTGCTAATAGACAAACTGTGACCTGAGAAAAATTCAGCAAGTTCATCAAGTTTATATCACATGAAGATTTGTGGTGTCAAATGGTTGTGACACAGCAAGTTTTGTCATAGGAAAGATCAGATGAAACCTGTGGATGAAGTTCACTTTGTTCTTTCTGATGTCAAGACATATCAGAGAACATCAAAACCTAAGTTGACTGGAATGTGGTAGCAGCAGGTTTTTCCTGTTATTTTCAGTTGTCATTTAGACTTTATAGCCAGTCTTTGATAACATACTTTTAACACATATATTCATTTTACTGGCAAACATGATTGGCCAGTAAGCTACAAAGTCAACTGGCTTAAATCAAAAGCAGCTAAACAAACAAAATATCCTTTTACAGATATTTTGTTATCTAGGTGATGTAAGTATATTTTGCAGAAAACATAGTTTGAGTATATAGATGCAAAATGCTGGGTCTGTAAAGATAAATGTATTGATGACCGACATGTTTGTTTGCTAAAACTGGCTCGGGATGTATTCTGACCTCTTGATAACATTAATCTGAACCAGTTTAAAAATATAAGTTTACACATAGATTTTAATAAATAATATTTGTGATGACAAATTCTGGTGAATACATTTCTGAAAAAACTTCATATTTTTAACAATCAAGATCCATTTTAGAACTATCATAATGATTCTTTAACAGTATATTATAGGGCACCTAATAATTCTACATCTTTTAGTAATAAACAAAACAAATACAAACACACTTTAAAAAAAAAGTTTTGGCAATCAAGAGTGCTCAATACTTTTTATTTTTATGTTTTGATGAGAACTGCCACTCAAGCGATTTTGCATTTAAAACTTGAAATACTTTGAAACTTGCCATTCTGGAATTTGATGATATTGCACTATATGTGCATATAATCATTAACAGTCAAAAGTAGTCTTCATTCCCCCCCCAAAAGACATGGGAAGAACCGTTATACATGATTCTGAGTTAAAAACTTGTTGTAATTTCTTAAACAATGTTGTTTGTTGGCTGATTTTGTTTTATTGGCTTGAAATAATTCTAAAATTCAAAATGGTTGATGTGGCAGTTGTCATAAAAAAGTAAATTAAAGTTGTTATGATAACTCCATTCCATTAATGTATCAATTTTTAAAGAAATGCTACCCAGAATTACATTTGAAAACTTGACATCTAGGAAAGCTTATGGGAAGAATATCAACAATGATTAATAATATAGATCCATATTAACACAACAGTTATTTATAGACTGCTATGTTTGTGCTGGGGTTAGGGGTCATTAGTCATACAATACAATACAGCAATTGCTATGCTGTTTCTTAGTCAAGGCAAATGTTCACAAATCACGACCTTAGATCTAAATGGTTCTGTCTTGTAAAATAAAACATATTAAGTTAGAACCTTGTAATTCCAAGGATATGGAGTATGGTTGTATTTGTGTTTTATTACAAAAAAGATGTTAAATTATTGGACATCCTATAATATGCCTTCAAATATGGTTTTATACAAATGGTTTGTTATTAAGTGTAATTACCTGCTTCAGGGTAATCTGGGAGGTTAGAAAGAGTTTCCTTTAGTTTGGTGTAACCGTCATCCTCCATCATTTCACCAGGTAACATGGGCACATCTTCCAGATTAGGTTCCTGTAAGTATGAATGAAAAGTTTGTTTTATTTAACGACGTTTCTAGAGCATAATTATCTACAAATGAAATTCGTTAGGATTACATTTACCGATATTCAATGCTTTGGGCCCACCCAAATCTGAAAACAGACATATGCATTCAACAAGGAAATGTTAATTTAAAACATACACAAAAGTTTTTTAAATCAATTACCACATTTTAAATAAAAGAAGTGTTTATTTCTTAGGTAGAAGAAACGTGTTGGTTGTGTTCTGGTTTTAAACAAAATGACTAAACCATAAGTGTGACATGTGTTAAAACCCATTGGTTGTATTCTGGATGAAGACTAAATGTTTTAAACAAACTGAGTAAACCAGGAATGTAACATGTTAGTTTTTACTTCTTAAATTGAAGTAACATGTGTTAAAAACTCATTGGTTACATTCTGGTTTTAAACAAAATGACTAAAGCATAAGTGTGACATGTTTTAAAACTCATTGGCTGTATTCTGAAACAAAACAGGATGTTTTAAACAAATATTTAACCCATCCAGACTTGTGCTGAAGTTGGCTTCTATAAAAAAGGTTTGAGTTGAAAACAGGTGTGCAAAGAAGGACCTGAAACAAAGTTCCTAACATGCCTGACCTAACAATTCCTCCTCCAGATTTACTAGGTTCTTGTCAGTAATAACAAAATGTGTTAGATTAAATATCACCAGCAAATTTAAATTAGACACTTCCTCCAAATTAGGTTCCTGATATTTTCAACCTTTTTCTTTTAACATCAGCCTTTGACATTTGCAGTGGCAATTGCCAATACCCCAGTAAAAAATATCGTAAAATTGGTTTGCAGAAGCTTTGTAACGTCATTCCAAAAATATAAATATATTATACAGAATATTTTCAGAGCATCTGTGGTCCAATAGTAGAACATAGGACTCTCAAACTGTAGACAACAGTACAAAACCCATTGGAGGCTGGCTCACACTTGACTATGTGTTAAAATTACCAAATGTTTTGATCCAATAGCCGATGATTAATAAATCAATGTGCTCTAGTGGCATCATTAAACAAAACAAATAAAAACCTAAAAGAAGAGAAGAATATTAATGTCACAGTTCCCCAGTAAAAGGATTTCAGTAATGACAATTATATGATGGTTCAACTATGTCTGAATATGAAGGTATGTAACAAGATGTTAATTTGTACTCTTATTTACAAGGACTGTACATGTATCTCTGACAGGAATGCTGCTCTTACAAGAGCATTTGTATTAGTCTGGTTTTCTCTTCTATAATGCATAAAGCATTGGTCTGTCAAAAAGAAGACAACTTGATAATGTAATTGCTTAATGCATTCGATACCACAGTAATGTCTGTTGTCTGCAGTGTGGATCAATTTAACATTGCTGATAATAAAAAGCTATAAGTAGGGTATGACATTAAAAAGGCAAAGCCAGTCTTGTCCAGTTATTTTTCTGAAGGGATGATTACATTTATAAAATGTAGGACAGAGTGCCAGCTACAAATCCAGTTAGACCTTATATACTGAACAGCAAAGTGCAAATGTTTCTTCAGATCCAGTTTAATCAAATTAGATGAAAAATTCATAAAACCATAAAACTCATGGTGCCCACACTTTACACTTCTCTGCACATGCCTCCAGTAAGGCCTTGGTTCAACAGAGCTATACGATGCTAAAATCGTACGTTGATCCTGATGGTCCAAAGAATCCACGATGTAGAATGTTTTGTTATTCTAAACATACGACATTGCACGACCATTGTATAACACCGCACGTTGTAGTGAGTCATAGCTTATGATGGTACCTGATGTCTCCCTGCGATGATGCATGTGATGCTATGACAACGCACGACTTTCGTACTTGATCTTACGATGTCGTGTGTTGTCATATGATGTGGATAGGATGGTCTACGATGTTGACCATCGTTGACCATCTTTTGAACATTTTAAAAGATGATTTTCTAGAGTATGATGCCTCATGGAGGCCATGACATCATGTGTTAATGCTGGATTACCCTTAAGATGGTCCAAGATGCTCCTTGGTGGTACCATTGCAGATCATCGTACAGCCACGTACGCTCTGTGGGACCATAGCATAAGCAAAACAGCCGTTAAAATATGGTTAACTTTTATTCTTTTTCTGTTCAATATATAAAATAATTCTGGGCTGGTTAAAATAAGATAATTTTATACTCTGATAAACACTTTAAAGAATTTATTTCTTTTTTTAAGTATCTCCAAAAAATATCAGTTGAAAATCTAAGAGACGTTAAATTCCTTTTCTCACAGAGTGGAACATTGTTCATTAGCAGAATGCCCAACTTATATTATAATGGATCAGTGGATCAGACCCCTTTCTTGGCCCATTGCACTATTTCAAATTTGAACCAATGTATGACCAGGGCCATAATTAATGGGTGAGTGATGGTGGTGGAGGGCAGTCATTTACCAAACAATCTTTTTTTGGTTTAATATAAAGTAACTTTTAATAAAAAAAAATTAACCCTAGGAAATATGTTTTCTCTACAGCTCACCCCCACATATACACACATCATTACACCCACTTAATACGTTAGCTACAACCATAATCACTTATATACCAAAGGCTGTGATATATGTTATCCTGACCTAGGGGAAAGTGCATATAAAAGATCACAACAAAAAGAGAGTAAAGTTTCTTTTATTTAACGACACCTCTAAAACACTTTGATTTTTATCTTATCATTAACTATTGGATGTCAATCATATGGTCATTCTGACATATTTATTTAAAGGAAACCCACTGCCACCACATAGGCTACTGTTTCAGATAAGCAGCAAGGTGTCTTTTATATGCTCTATCCCACAGACAGGACAGCACATACCACAGCCTTTGATGAACAGTTGTGAACCACTGGTTTGAACGGAAAATAGCCCAAACTGCAAATGGGTCCACTGATAAGGATAAATGATCACATGCTGCATGCTAAATCCTGGTTGTGCTTTGGTATTATCTTAAAAGAACTTAATGGGTTGAAGTGCTGTAATTTTGATGTTTTGTTGAATTTAACTCATGTAAAGAGATATGATTTTGAAGACTGTAACAGTTTATTTTATGACATTTTTCAGTTTTGAGACGTTTCATTTTTGTTGGACCATCAAAATAAGATGTTATGAAGTGCTTATTTTAGCTTTCAATTAATTTTTTTTTTCGGTTCTTTTTCTGTCTTCTTGTTTCCATTAACACTCTTTTGAATACCATACTACCAACCAAACTACAAAGATGGCTTCATTTACCTTAATCACTACCAAGGAAATTAATTTCCCCTTCACTTTCATGCTCGAATGGGCTGTATGACACATGTAAGGTTCTCTATCAAAACCATGGCTTGTTTATGGCATATTTTCTCAGATAAATAACATTGTTTTTCCTTTGTCAGTAACAAAACAAAATTGTTTTTAATTCAAAAATATATATTTGATAAAGTTAATAAAATATGTAATTCTTTTTGTTGTTGTTGAAAGTCAAGTGTTTCTGTATATTATGTATACACCCAAGAAAAAGTTATGCAGACTTATATTTCAAACAAATTCCTTACACAAACATGTATCTAAATATTTGTTTCATAGTTAATTATAATGCTTATAATATTTCAATATAGCATATGCTAAACATATGCCACCCAGAACATTATAACTGATCCACAATTAAAACTTTATTCAATTGTTAAGATCTATAAATATAAAATCATATTTAAACATATACCTCATAAGTATGCAGCTCCATTCAAATTAACTGATCTACCACTTACACTAACCATTGGTCCTTAACTGATTTATCAAAATCCGTGGTGGTAGTGGGTTTTCTCTAAAGACCATGAGTCACAGAATACCATATGTCTGACACCTAATAGCCACTGAATAAACAATGTGTTGGGGTGTCGTTAAACAAACAATCCTTTCTCCTTTCCCTTCAAATTAACTGATGAGAAAACTGCGGAAATGTCATGTATGGTAAAACATTCATTAGACTTTCACTGACAAATATCTGGTAAATACAGTCCCTCCTTGGATGGCAATTTGTACTGTTATGTTCTTCTCTTACTGATCCGAAACATGGCGATCTCTTGATATTTCTAATCACATGATCAGCCTACTTTTTTCATGTATGATATTTAATACCATTTCGTTATTTTTTTTATAAATTAAAATAAAATGTGCTAGTGCTTAACATTTGTTGATGTGTATATTAGGGATGCAAAGATATGGTGTTTGTGTATCACGATATATCTACCTAATGAGTATCCATCGAAATTATCTTATAAAACCTATGACTATGACAGTAAGTTATAAAAATAAAAGTTAAACTTAATTAAAACATATAATTCTACTGTGTCTATTCTCTTTTTTCATCAGAAATTGGTACAGGTCTGCCTGTCTGAAATATGCTTAGTAATTAGTAAATAGGCCTATCAAACTTTGACTTTATCACATCTTGGTAATTAATCAAATTGTATTGCAATATGGGTTTGCTGTATCGCAATATATTGCATTACGGTTTTGGTCATATCATTGCACACCTAGTATATATATATATATTACTGATAATGACCAACTCACTCACACACAGCTTAAAGAAAGCAACATATATTGCATTACAGTTTTGGGCATATCATTGCACACCTAGTGTATATATATATTACTGATAATGACCAACTCACTCGCACACAGCTTAAAGAAAGCAACATATATTGCATTACGGTTTTGGGCATATCATTGCACACCTAGTATATATATATTACTGATAATGACCAACTCACTCACACACAGCTTAAAGAAAGCAACATATACTGCATTACGGTTTTGGGCATATCATTGCACACCTAGTATATATACATGTATATATTACTGATAATGACCAACTCACTCACACACAGCTTAAAGAAAGCAACATATATTTTCTTTTAAAACTATTTATTTATTTAATGAACCCCAAGCACAAAAATAAACTTTGGCTATTGGGTGCTTTCTTTTAAAACAAATTCCAGTAATTGTTGACCACTGGGATTGTAGTTTTACTGTTATTTTTATCCCAAATGGCGACAGTCTGTCTGAGCTGTGAATTAGAGATGACATGACGACAACTATAAAACTCACGTTATTGATTTCATGTCATCGATTTTTAATATGAACTATACATTTGTACACAAAATGTAATGGTCAATTCAGCTGGATTTCTAGGAGCTGAGGATACCTAGGTTCAGTGAACAATATAGGTGACTTTATATGGTGTAAGTGGAATCAAGATCGATACATCCATATCTAGAATTTATAAATGTATAATGAAGCCTATTCAAGAAAGAATAAATTTAAAGTAAACCTAATTGAATATTAGTCATCAAATATAGATTATTATATACTTGATGACTTCATATTTTTGTGACTTTACATGTACTAACTTATGGGTGGATCCAGAGGGAAGAATTACGGAAGCCATACACAACAATTGACCAACATTTAGATTTTTACATTGTAAGTTAGTGTCTATTACATGTATGTCAGGGACTTTAAAAAAAAAAAAATAACAACATATGCTAATTAATGAATTAATCTCAACTGATTAGCAATTGCTAATTTTCTGTATTAGAAATAGAAAACAATCTAAGAAATTTACATAGTGTTTCACAGCACGATAATAAAATATTCCTCCACTGGCAATAGTGTGCTCCCATTCAATTAAGCCTCTGGATCAGTCCTTGACCACCATCCTTTGGGGCTACAGTTACCCTGGCTGTACTTATTTGATTATTTATGATAACATTTTCTGGCTAAACTGACAATTCAAAAATCTTTCTAGTTTCATCATAATGTTTTTGTATGTTTATATCCAATTAAGAGATTTTTAAAAATAGTGTAGTGTTTATATCATCAGACTTAAGGTTGGTAGGTACTGGGATCACATTTCAGTCACGAATGTTTTGTTTTTTAATTTTAATATTTGCTCCAACCCAGAATGAAACTTTGAAGTTTTGGTTCTGTCCTGTCCTATTATCTAGGGAATGGGATCTAGCTCATACGGCAGCGTGTCTGCCTGTGAATCGGTCGGTCGTCGGATCGATCCTTCTCAGTAGACCCATATGCAGTTTGATCTATTTTCCATTCCAAGCAGTGGTCCACAACTGATTTATCAACGGCCATGGTATGTGCAGTCCTGTCTATGGGATGGTGCATATAAAAGACCCCTTACTGCCTATCGAAAAGAGTAGCCTATGTGGCAGTAGTGGGTTTCCTCTAAATATATATGTCAGAATGACGATATGATTGACGTCCAATAGCCGCTGATAAGATAAAAATTAACAGCTCTAGAGGAGTCGTTAAATAAAACAAACTTTACTTTTTGTCCTATTATCTTGTCTGTGGGATAGTGCATATAAAACATCCCTTACATTAAGAGAACCAGATTTTGTCTCTTGTACAAACACTAATCTCCATCCTGGACAGAAAGCACAGGAAGCTGAGTTGTGCTACCAGGACAGTTTGCTTGAACCGTAATTGGATATAAGCAACAAAATAGGTTTATTCTACCAAAAACTTCCATATCCGTTAGCCATCTTTATGATACCCAGCAATTAATCTGAGTTAACCTATATTAACACACAGTGGTTTGAACTGAAGTGTCTGCCAAAATGCCATTCATCATCTCTGATTGATCTTCTTACAGTAACCCATCTACAGGGGGTCGAACCGGAAATTTTGAACTCCTGCTGAAGGAATCAATGTTATGAGGTGGTTCTTTGTGTTCAGAAAATGCCCGGAAATAATTACTTTTCCTCTGCTGGTTTAAATGTCTTATACCAATCTATTTGTTCTGGGCATTAAAGAAAATGTTCCTGTTCATAATTAATAATTTAAAAAATTAAGTTTTATAATGTATATTTTAAATTGTTCAGTGTAGTTAATTATCTGTAATATGAAGACATCACTTTATTAAAACTTTTTTGTTTGTTTAATTACACCACTAGAGCATATTGATTTATTAATCATCAGCTATTGAATGTCAAACATTTGGTTATTTTGACACAGTCATCAGCTTGAGAGTCCAGTGTTCTACCACTGGACCAATGAGTCTTACTATGAAGGCATCAACTCGGATTTACATAGAAATAACCAACAAAAATATCTTCCAACATGACACATTTATACCAGTGTCTGTGATTGAACACTTATTTCTAAACTTACAGTTCTATGTGGGCTTTACGTGATTTAATTCTGTGGGTGAATATTAATTTGAAGACTGACCAATCATAGGATTTGATCTCTTCAGTAGAAGCATTGTTTCCATCTGTACCAATGTCTGTGATTGGCTGCTATTTCCAGATCTGTAATTCTAAGTGAGATTTAAAATCTTACATACAATCAGGCTTGTTGATTTTATTTTATAAAAAAATTTAATTAGTTCTTGAGCAGATAATAATAATCAGATAATCAGAGACTGGCTTTTTCGTTCTGAATTAGTACAGCCTGCTACCTGTGAAAAAGTCATTGGTATGAGAATCCATTCAACTTTTCAAATTAATATGTTATTCTATTCTAACATTGCCTTTCTTTCTTCTATATATGGAAGAAAGAAAAGCAATGTTAAAATAGAATAACATATATACTAACCCAAACTAAAGCTTGTAATGAAAATCTGTAACACTTTGTATTGAGACTAAGAAATGATACTAGTTGGAACACGATTCTACTAACAATAGATTTATTTAATTATTAATCTCATTTAACACTTCACATGCATGTAACACAAGCAAATTTGAATTAATACGAGATATTGATTAAATTCTCCACCTGAAAACCTCAAATAAATGCTGAAACAATACTCTCAAATCAGCAGAACATTTGTACATTCCTGCATGTGTCATACAATACAAGTCCAGAAACCAGTCTATTCATGCACTAAGTGGAACAAGTCCCACCAGATTATATGTACCGAGAATGCATCAATTAACATTTTGTTCTGTTATAACGCTGCCATCATTGGTCTCTCGAAAGCAATCAATAAACCACTAGTAGCTGTCCGGAAAACGTTACCAGATGGTATCAGCAACCAATCAATATCAAGGAAATCTTAACACAACCGAAAGCCACCAAGACAGAAACTGAGAGAACATTTTCTTTTCTCTCTGCTTGTCTTGCTTTTTCTCCCTGGACCCAGTGCCATTGCCTAGAGACATTGGGCCCATGGTGATCGTGCCTGAACCAAATTGGATGTGGGCACGACTCAAAAATATTTCAAGACAAGTCGAGAGAACATTTCAAAATGATTCCTTCCCAGTCACAATGTGGGACTGGAATTAACATTACACCACCATCTTAACACGTAGTAGTCAAGGTGTAATAAAAGAGCATTGATTTTTGAAAGCATCCCTGTAACACAGTTTTAGCTAATGGAGACTTAGAGTAAAACTGGGTTTCGGTCATAAAAACAATGGTGAAATTGCTGTACAGCTTATTGTGGAGCACCAGTGTAACCACCTTATTTAAAGATAAGCCTATTCTATTCTGACTGTGTGAATCCCTGGGGTTTTAGAATCCTGACAAATGCATTAAATGCTTGGAAGTATACACAGGAGAGAACCCGTGGTGAAGAAAGGAAGGAATGTTTGCTTAAAGATATCCTAGTTTATTGTTTAATCAGTGCACATTAGATGTTATTATATAGTGTTTACAATAGCAGCCATGAATCAATTTGTTTTAATGGCCATAGCACATATAGGGATTGATCCTGGATTTTTCACCAGGGTCCTATGGCTAAAAGCGTTTTGGGAAAATTAAAGCGATTTTAGTCATAATTAGGAAGGTGTTTTCACACCACTGAATTTATGTAACTGTAATATTATATTTATTAACCAATTTGGGAATTTATAGTCCAGAAATTAAGAAGTTTTAGTGCCATTTGCCTTTTAGAAGGGGGCAATGTTCGGGACTATATAAAGCCTTGATGAATTCTTGATATATTGAGATATTTGGGTTTAATTTTATAATGTTGAGAAACTTTGCAATTCCTGGAGTGGTGGCAGAACATGTTTTACAATAGTAGGCCCTACAGTATATGGTGCAAAACTATAGGCATTATTCTTAGTAAATGTGGCCCTTTTATCCATAGGTCTACTTACGGTATATACATTAATTGTAGCCGAACCAACCATGTAAAGCTTGTATGGTCCTAAAGACGGGGCACTATTTTGCAGATAGAATAATTTCTGATATACAATACAGAGTGTAAGGAATATTTTGTTAAAATTGTAGTGTCATGCACTCATGAATAACTACCAAAACAGAGTAAGGTAAATAAAAGACATCTTTAATGATATCCCCTCATATTTGTTTTAATTATCAGTTATAAGATTTTCAACATGTAATGGTATTTGTTACACATAGCTGTTCAAGGTATGATTAAATTTAACAATGGGTTACAGGAATTGGAGAGGTTTTTTGGGGGGTTTTCTTTTGGGAGGGGGGTCATTTTTTTCTTATTTTTAACTTAATCAGTGAATAAATAGTTTTAATTGGAATACTTACTGCTACCTTCTATTGTTGCAAATTAAGTTTCAAAATCTCATTTCAGTGATTAAAATACAGTTTTAACTATTTGTACAGCCTGCTATCTGTGGAAAAGTCATCTGTGAGAGAATCCATTCAAAGCATGTTATTCCTATTTTAACAGTGTTTTTCTTTCTTCCATGACATTTGAACAACTCACAGACTGTACACAATGGACTGCTTAACGACACCTTTGGCTCAGTGTTAATTACTGGGTATTACATGTCAAATATGGTCTTTTTACTGAGTATACAGAATATCCTAAACAATTGAAAAACATAATCCACTGAATTTCATGGTATTTTTCTCCAGGGTCATTAAAAAACATTATGCAAGTAAAATGGTATAATGCATATGTTACAACTGACATCTAGATCATTTAGACGTTAAAAATGTATGGAGAAAAATGCCAAAGATTTTTTTTTTGTGCAGTGGAAGAACTTCACACCATTTTAATATTATCTTTATGTTGTCAAACAATAAATACCACATTCATCATGTTTCTATAATGGGGATGAGATGACAGCACATGTCATTTTTTATAAATGGATTTTTTCATGAGGCTATGCATATTTATCAACTGCACTGCATGCTTATCACTGGAGATTAAAACAAAATTCTTTATTTTTAGAATCATTAAACAGCAAAAAAAAAATTTTTTTTTTAAATTGTATTTAATAAAGCACTGAAAAAGCCACAACTGTTCAATATATTTTAAACATCAATTAATATATATAGATTCACAATCTGATCACTATGATCATTTAAGTTGTTAATTACTCACAAACAAACAAACCTCACAAACAAACCTCTTTGTTAACATGACTTCAAAGAACAGAGATTACATGTAAAATATTTAACTACAATGTTAGAGGAGTGTCCTATACAATTTCTGATTTAATACCATTTTAGGTGCAAAAACATTTAGTTTAAATTCTCAAAAGACAATTATTGTACACTAACAGAAAGTAGGAAGACTATCAATTACACACTACATGTATGCCTGAAACCACATTCAGGCAAGTTGCGTAATGATTGAACCATAATTTCAGGCATTACACGAAATGCCTGAAATTTTTAGGCATTTCATGAAATGACTGAGTGAAACAGGCATTACGCGAAATGACTAAACTTTCCAGGCATGCCTGATTACGCACTTTGACTGTAACATATACGCAGCAGCAATTTCTTGTTAGTGCTGTTTTTTTTTATTGTATCAGGATAAAAGGAAAAATCTGTTGCAGTAGTAATTAGGAGTAAGGAATATCTTCAATGCATTTTCCCTTTAAACAGGTATCATTATCATAATACAGGCTTTGATATGCCAGACTGGAACATTGATTACAATACACTGGAGAATTTTAGCGTTTTTTATTTCTGAATATCATTTGAAAAGATTTTCAATTTTAAAAATAAGACAAAATGTCAGTGATCTAATTAGTCTGGCGTTTCTCAGTTGATCTCAACATGTCAAATGTATTGAGTTATAGAATTAACAGAAAATAATGGTTTGCAACAAAAATTTCAATTTGGGGTTTGACACTAACAATCAGCAGTAAAGATTTTTTTATGGAACATTTTTTACAAACCTACCAACTTATACTACAGTTCTCACCAACTTTATTCCATTTTCTTTGGACTATGCTTTGTGGCAACAAGTTTAGGTAAATTGCCAACAAACACAAATAGCCAATTACCAAAGCCACTATAACTCATAGTAAACATTACCAATGATGTCCATCAACAAATAACTGTCAGCTGCAGACAACTGTCTCATAATTCATCCACACATAAAGATTTGTATACTACACTCCATTTAAACCAATATATACAAGTTTAAGTAAGAAATCTATCTAGTCCAATATATACAAGTTTAAGTAAGAAATCTATCTAATCCAATATATACAAGTTTAAGTAAGAAATCTATCTAATCCAATATATACAAGTTTAAGTAAGAAATATATCTAATCCAAGATATACAAGTTTAAGTAAGAAATATATCTAATCCAATATATACAAGTTTAAGTAAGAAATATTTCTAATCTAATTATCTGTCTAAACCTGCCTTTATCTAATCCAGAAATCTGTCTAAACCAGCCTTTATCTAATCCAGAAATCTGTCTAAACCAATATTCATCTAATCCAGAAATCTGTCTAAACAACTCTTTATCTAATCCAGATGTCTAATCCAACCTTTAAATAATCCAGAAATCTGTCTAAACCAATCTTTAAGTAATGAAGAAATTTGTCCCAACCAGCCCTTAAGTAATGCAGAAATCTGTCTTATTTAGACAGGTTTTACTCTATCTCACTCTATAATGGTATTAATCATGTGTCACACTCTGATTAAATAATAATTAAAAATCATGCTGGTGTGCTGTTGAATAATTAACTACAATGTAATTATAGCTATCTTCATAGTGTGATGTGTAATAATTAGATCTTCAGTGTCAGTGACATTCAGACCAGCAGTAAACACACATTCTGCCTGCAGGTTTCCAGAAAAATCTACATTTTAATCACATCCCTTGGCACCTTTAATGAAATGCTAATATTCCAATATAATAGCATGCAGGAGTTGTCAAAAGAACTGTATTTTTGTGGACAGCTGCCAGTTTTTTCACAAAACTTGCTATGTTCATATTCAGATAAATGGGGTTGGGTTGGAAGAGGGGTGGTTTTTGGGAGGGGGGGGATTAATGAAACCACTAGAGCAAACTGGATTTATTAATCATCGACTACTGGATGTCGAACATTTGGTTATTTTGACATGCAGTCAAATGTGAGCCAGCCTCCAATGGGTTTTGAACCACTGTCATCAGCTTGAGAATCTGATATTCTACAGCTGGACCACTGAGGCTCACTATTTAAATAAATAAATAAATGGGAATAACTACATGTACATAAATTGCATCAGCATGGGATTTTTAATCTTGATATTACTTCCAACCCCGAGTGAGTGCTCCAAAACACTCAGTTGATAGGTGTACGTACACGTCTTACACTGACGAGTTGTCCATACATTTTTTATCAAAGGCTGTGGTTTGTGCTGTACTGTCTGTGCGATTGTGCTTATGAAACATCCTTTGTTGTTTATCAGTAAGAATAGAGAAATTAGTGTGGTGGCAATGTGCTTCATCTTTTCTACTAACACTAACCTCTGTCCTACACAGATAGAACAAGATGAGTTTGTCCCCAGTACAGCGTGCATGAACCGTAATTGGATATTAGCATGGAAATAAGTACAACCAACTAAATGACCGTTAACTGCATGTTGAATATATTATTACACATCAGTACACTGTTATAACAACACTTGTACATAACCCGTTTCATAATCAGTTTTCTTGGTTTTGTCACCTAGGGAAATGAAACACATTTTTCTCAAAATGACATCACATGATCTTGGCATGTTTTATGAAAACACTCTTCAATCACTATTACACTTTTTAAGTGAAGGACTGTCTAAACTGGCCTGCATCTAATCCAGAAGGTTACAGTAATAACATAAATTGTTTGAGTTTGTTGTGATATTTAGCAGCATTGGTCCCAAATTAACAATAAAATTTTGAAAACACCTGATGTAAGACTTTTAATTTCAATCCCAAATGTAGTTTAGGCAATATGCCAGTTGTGGTTATAAGGATAGGGATGGGTGGGGTAGAAGGTTGGTGTATTTCCATTCCCATTTTATTTCTCTAATGCTAATTTTTTAGGCTAATTTGAAAGTACAGTATTTACTAAATAGTGAGGTGGATATATGATTGGGGTGTGCACTTCTGGAAAGAATCATGAAACTTTGCCCCATTTTTTTTTGATTTCAAAAATTGCGGCAAGCATGATGTCACTTCAACTGTTCCTGGCAAAAATTGAAAATTCAAAATGGCCACCACAAATACCGTTTTAGTCCATAAAACGGCTCCAAGTGCTCCGATTACCATGAATTTAGTGTCTAGATACCCATGTTTTTGAGGTTAAGAAATTCAAAAGAACACACCATGACCAAATTTTTTTACATATCCACCCCACCAAAAACTAAGTAGGACTTTTTATTTTTACAGAACATATGTCCCACAGTTTGTTCAAGTATTTATCTTGCTGGATTGGAATTCAAGCTTTTTAAAATTATTACTACACATTTTTTATCCCCTTTTAACAATAATAGTTTAAAAAACTCCCAGGGAACAGTGGCAGAAGTACTTGTACATTGTATGTGAAAAAATATTACACTGGAAATGTAAACAACAATGTAGCCTATTCCTGAATTATAACTGAGCAACAAATACAAAGCATATAGTATAATCTTTTTTCAAAATTAGTTGTATTAACAATGACGATCTGGAATTCCAGCTTTTAATGCAGGCAAATATGGTGCTGTAATTTTTCACTCCAACACTGTACACTATAATATTTAGTCTTCAGTAACACAATGTGCATCGGCATTTAATTAAAACAAATAGAGGGAAAATCTCATTTTTATTTCACTTTAATGTATTTTAGCCTTACAGACGTTAAACCAAGTTGTAATGAAAAAGGCCTTATGTAAAAGTATAGATATGACAAAGATTTATATTTGTAGTAATATCCACTCTATTAATCATCTTCAAATGAAAGAGAAACCGGTATTGGTATTAAAGTCTGGATTACATTTCCGTTTCCACCGTTGTCCATCATATCTAGCTCATAACCAGATATAGTCATCTATTGATTTGCCCAGTGAGAAATAAATATGTCTGCAAGATAATCTATTTTGCTAGGGTTACCGTATGTGCCAGTAAACGTGTTATTTGTTCTAATAAAGAAATATAGATGATAGAGATTTTGACAGATATTGAACAGCTTTTTGCAATTACGTTGGACCTCTTTCAGTTAAACTGAAATATATTTATAGAGAAGAAAACTAGTGATGTACTGTTAACCATAGAATCAGTTCGGATTCAGTTGTATGAGAAAAGCTGGAAACTGCAACCATGAAAGTAATAAAAAATTACTTTCAGTTTTCCAAATTTCCTTTTTTATCAGTGAAATTAAAATTAAAATTTTATTTTATTACTTTTTTTTATTGCCCTCAGATCAAATTGACAATCCCAAGGTTGGCATTTAAAATTTATTGAAACTTTGGAAGATAACATGAATCCTGAATGGAAATACTTGGCAAAAAAACAGAACCTAAGGCAAAAAACAGCTAACTGCAAGTTATGCGTACAAGATATTGTAGCCAAGTAAATTAGACAATACATCTAACTGAAAGCAAGCAGAAGTCTGGATTAAAAAAAAACCACTGAAGAAAAGACTGCAGTGAAACAGCAATTGAAGGCAATATGAAGGACAAGAACAGGGCTAGTGCAACCAGATGGGCAAGGGGGGGCATTTGCCCCACTCCCCAATAATCTGCAGAGCCCTTTTTTAGGTTGTAGGTGCCCTTCAAATGACCCCTCTATTCAGTCTTGCTCCCCCAATATTTAAATGGCTGCACCATTTGAGAAACCCTACATATTTATTCACTTATTCCTTTTGCTGCTTTCACTCTTTCAACATTAGTACATGCACATGTATAAGCACCAAGATTTAAAGGTGCCATACTTATATGCATGATTACTTAATATCATGATTGGTGACTAAGAATTGGAATTATAATGCTTTGTAACTATATTTTGAATTGTCTTATTTAATTGAGGTCGAATCACTTGTGTAATAACAATAATAATAATAACAATAATTAACAATAACAATAGAAATAATAATAATAATCTTTATTTAATGGGGGCGATAGATTTGGTATAAATGAATTTGGTGTTTCCACAAACAGTGCCATGGACCAGCATTCGTGTCTGCACATAAATTTATATCATAAACCAAAATGGCAACCATAACCAAAATTTTAATCATCGTATGGTTGTTTAATGACCCAAAACAAAAAATAAATATGGTTATCTACTCATTTATCCCAAAATAAATCAAAAATAAAAACCAAAGACAAATTTCATATTAACCACACAAATTTTAGGACAATAAATTTATTTTAAGGCAAGGTCAAGTACATATAAGGTCAAGATATCGTAAGCATAAGGAAGGCCTAAAATAATCCTAAAACAAAGTGATGCAAGTAAACTTAAATTAGCCAATATTAAGGTAAGTCTAGGGTAAGATAACCTAATGCAAACCTACATTAAACATTAAGAAGTAAACCCCTTTTCTTTATTACAGTTGCATTTTACTCAGCTAATTTTAAACTGTTTTCATACCAGTATTGCAACAGTAAGCAAATCAATTTTCATGGTGTCTGCACCGTAATACTTAAATGTAAAAAAATGCAGACACTTACACGCAAGATATACACTTACACGCAAGATATACACTTACAGAAGAGATATACACTTACACGTACTGCTGTCAGCATGGCGTCACTACACATCAATAATGTAAAGAGGACAATTAATTACCTGCATCATTGTGTCTATTTCACTGATGACCTCATCAGCCGATGCCACATGATCTGATTCATCGGGCTGAAGACTGCTGATAATCAGCGAGTGCATGTCAAATGCCTGGGCTAGCTCCTCATCATCAGAAAGGTCAAGGTTAAGATCATCCGGCTCCTGAAAAAGGAAATAAAAGTGAATATAAATAAATTAATAAACCGGCCTCCGTGGCACAGTGGTTAAGCTATCGGACTCGAGGCTGGTAGGTAATGAGATCAAATCTCAGTGGAGGAATGGGATTTTTAATCTCAGTATCAGCTCTAACCCATAGTTGCTCCGCAAGTCTCAGTGGGTAGGTGTATACCACTTACACCTACCAGTTGTCCACAACTGGTTTAATAAAGGCCGTGGTATGTGCTATTCTGTTTGTGAGATAATGCATATAAAAGATCCCCAGCGGGTTTCGTGTTTCCTACTAATACTAACCTCTGTCCTGGACCTGAGTTGTGTGCCCAGGACAGCATCCTTGAACCTTAATTGGATATAAGCATGAAAATAAATACAACCACCAACCAAGTAATAAACAAATAAATAAATTAATTAATTAAAAAAACAAATAAATAAATTAATTAATTAAAAAACAAATAAATAAATAATAAATAAATATATTAATTTTAATGAGGTGTGAAAGTACTTACCTGCAATCACTAATCAGAAGAACAATGTATATGTAAATTCTGAGCACTATTTCACAGATCATAACACCTGTTTAATGTATGCATTTCATAAAACAAAAACAAAACAAATTTCACAGGAAACATAATTTTTTTTATTAAGTTTACAAGTTTTCATGTCTTGGGAAGAAACCCGCTACCACCACATAAATTAGTCTTAGTAGCATGGGATCTTTTATACCCTACAGCATATCATGGCTCTTGTTCATCAGTCATGAACCACTAGATGGAACAAGAAATAGTTCAGTGAATAGACTGAAGGGGATCGATCTGATGATCCACTGCACCTTAGGCAGACACTAAGTCCAGCTCCTCTACAAATGTGACAGCACATTCAACCTTTGTTATACCAGTAGTGAAGCAAGATGTCCAGATATTGAGTGCATTTGGTATATACAGTGAAACCACACCAAACCGAACACCAGTTAAAAGTTCGATTTGGAGTGGTGTTGAGTTTATTGAAGTTTTTTCATTTTACTATTGGATTTTATCTGTGATAAAGTTTTGATCTAGCATTTGTCCACCATTGATGTGGGTCATAAAATATTTTACCTATGAACAAAAATGAAATGACTATGAAAATGTTAATTCATACAGTACAGCAGGCATGCAAATAAGCAGCCAGTCATGAACATTGTCAAGCACAAAGTTATCATTTTGGAAGATCTGACAGTAACAAAGTTAATTTTCTTCACCATTTTGTCAAGGCATTCCTGTTTTAACTTCTAGCTGAAAATCAACATTTCTTGTATATATTGCATAAATCAGGCTAAATTAAATAACCAAAAGCATAAAGTGTAAAATCAAAGCTGAATATATAGTTAAAAATTGTTAAATTGAATAACTGCGTGCAAGAACCTAGTAAACCACACTTCGGCCATTTTGAGACAAACATTAAAAATATAATGATATAAATTTTATAACAATTAACTTGCTGGGTTCTTGTTCTCAACCAAACTGACATTATCAAAAATCATTTTTATGCACTTTTCTTTTGCTTTAATATGAGTGTCATTATGAAGGTAGTATTTGCTTTAATAAATCCAGTGTTGTTTACCGGGTATAACCGTACCAAGAACATAAAAAATATCCAAAATATGGGTTACCGGGTTCTTGCAAGCTGGTCATCAGTGGTGAAATAGGAACATTTTCTTTAATGTCTGGCACAAACTGACTGATATAGGACATTTTAACTAGTTTCAAGAACAAAAATAATTATTTGAAGGTCTATGCCAGAGGTCGTTGGATCGATCCTTTTCAGTGGACCCATTTGCAGTTTGGACTATTTTCCTTTCCAACCAGTGGTCCACAACTGGTTTATCAAAGGCCATGGTATGTGCTGTCCTGTCTGTGGGACGGTGCATATAAA
>JAULBS010057920.1:0-23028 GCA_032355785.1 Symmetromphalus regularis | reverse complement strand
TAAATCAAGTTTATGTAGAGAGAAATGACAATGCATTCAGTCAAATCAACATCTACAAATGTCAGCTAAATACGTGTCCAGGTAAAACTATTTAAATCAAGGTTATGTAGAGAGGAATGACAACAAATTCAGTCAAATCAACATGTACAAATGTCAGCTAAATATGTGTCCAGGTAAAACTATTTAAATCAAGTTTATGTAGAGAGAAATGACAATGCATTCAGTCAAATCAACATCTACAAATGTCAGCTAAATACGTGTGCAGGTAAAACTATTTAAATGAAGTTTATGTAGAGAGAAATGACAACAAATTCATTCAAATCAACATCTGCAATTCAAACTACAGATAACTTTAAGAATGTAAACTGTACCGTGTAAGATATACTGTTCAAAATAAGTAATGCATTTTCAAACGTAAAATCAACTGTTTTATCTAGCTCACACAAGTAACAAATGTACTGATTTAGCTATTTTACTTCACACAAGCGTCTTGTTCCCATACGCAGTGGACACAAATAGTAGATGGGTTGTTAAAATCAACGTACGAGTTTTAATTATTAAAATATCGATTAAAATCATGGAAACATCAGTAAAATCGCTACTCTATTTGAATTAGAAAGTGTTGATAATTTTGAAAGACCTCAAGCACCAAAGAGAAAATAATTTCTCATTACCATAAGTGATATTAAGAGCCGTTAAAAATAGGACAACCTTAAAGCTACATCAATATTTCGTTTTTAAATTGGCTGCATATTTGATAAGTGTATAAGTATTGTTAATGATTTATGTCAATAGCAGAGTCATAAGAGTTTACTAAAACTAGTTATAGTTGTATTTTATAATATGGGAGAGACATAGCAGCTTTAATAGTTCATCATTTTGAAGAAAAATGTGGTTTACTGTTTTGAAAAGTTATAAAATATGTTCTTTGGATCGTCTTTTTCAAAAGAGATCTGCCATATACTGAATTAGTTTCCTTCTCCGTCGCGTATAGAGATCATTAGGCGAGAACACATTTGGCGGAAGATTGGATTTTCCCTTTAAGAGCAACAAGTTATTTGGTGTCAATGTTTCCAAATCACTATAGTTCGTTTCACGTCAGATTGGCACCATCGTTTTTAACAATAACTTTTCTTCTAGGGATTGTAGAAAAAAACGGATTTTGGAAATTAAAGACCAAATTTTTATACAAAATGTCTAAAAAAATTACTGAATATTAAAAAAAAATTTGTATGAGGATTTTTTTAATACATTTTTAGCCAGTTTTTTGGCACTTTTCAGTTAAGATTTCTGTGACCGTATGTAACACTACAGACACGTCGACAGAGAAATTTCGTTTTATTTTCGTAGTCGTATATTGGTTACATATTATGTGATAGCAGGCCGCGCGGCAGAGACAGAATTACCAATACAACATGTAGAAAATACCGGCCCTAATGGCCCCTCAGACAAGACAGTCTTTCGTCTCACATCTCTTTGTCTCTCTCGGCCGCCTCTGCCTATCTCATTAGCCATAGCCTTATTTATATCCTAAAACACTCATTAACTGGGTGCGGTAATATAATATAATGTTTTACCATCAAATTTTCCTTCATCAACTTTCATTATCAAGTATTAATCTTATATTATTCCACAAGTTAGATGTTCTGTAAATAAGTCAATAGTCTCATAATTAGTTCATAATGTTCACATAAAATTTTTGTTGCCAATTAATGATAATTTGTAACACTCACACCCAGAATTAAATACTATAATAAAATGTAACTTCCTATATGGTACTGTCGAAATGTCACTAGTATCAGTCATTGCCCTTATTTTGGATAAACTGTTAAAGTACACTTGCCCGTGCACTTATAGTATAACACGTAGCAACCAAAAAGTTATGAAGTGAAATACTTTTGTGTATCATGTACAAGGTTTAAGAGGCAGTTGTTTGTCCTTTTGGCACTTATTTTTCAACTGAAAAACGCTTGTGTTTTGTTGTTCCAATTCCTGTGACGGGAAGTATAGGTTCATCTGAAATTCTAGAACTAGGTATACTGTTAACAATGACCTCAACTTTACACAGAAGTGTAAGTAGATCTTCATAATCCAATACTTGTTCCCTTAAGACAGAACACAACATTACTCGAACAGTTCTTATCTGTCTTTCCCACACCTCTCCATGGTATGAACCTGTAGGTTGACAAAAAATCCCACAATATCTTTCTGAATCATCGCTTCTTGAATAGCAGATAGATTCCAGCCTTTGATAGCACACTTAAGTTCCTTTTCAGCACTTACCAAATGTATACCGTTGTCAGATCTCATTTGCTGAACCTGTTCTCTCCGAGATATGAAGCTATGCAGAACATTAATGCATGGGCCAGTATCTAAAGAATGAGCTAACTCTAGATGAATAGCAAACACTGCAAGGCATGTGAAAAGAACACCGTATCTTTTAACTTTAGATCTACCACGTTTAACTTCAAATGAACCAAAATAGTTAACACCTACATTTGTAAAGCGTGGTTCATCTGGAGTGACACGATCCTTTGACAACTGAAGCACTTCTGGAGCTTGTAAATGTGCATATTATAAGTATTGATTTGTTTGTGTTTGTTTTAGTTGCGTTTTAATATGTTTAGGTTTTAATACTTATATCATTTTATAATGTATAGTCTGTAGTCTTAATATTTATAATATGTTTTCTTTTAGGTTTGATACTGCTATAGTTTTATATAATTCCACAAGGATTGGCTTGTGTACTTTTTATGTGTTTTTAATTTCTGTTGTATTGTTATGTTGTGCACAAGGCAGGCCCTTACGCAGGGGTTGATGCAACGGGTGCGCACGCACCCCCTAAATATGTCGAGGTCCATAATTTGCTAGAATAACGTTAAAAATGAAACTAAAACATTCGTTCCTTCACAAATGCACACCCCTAAAGAAAATCCTGCGTACGGGCCTGCAAGATGAGAAGTAAATAAATTATCTGTCTGTCTGTCACTTATTTATTACACTTCGAATATAAAGTTGAAAGAACATGATTTCTACTAGAATGATCTAAATTCTCAGGCAGTTTGCGAAATAAATATTTCTGAAATGTAACTGGTTCTAGGTAAAACAACTGGTTGTCGATTCCCTTCTGGCATATTCCGTCTTCTGGGGCAACTCCCAACTCTTAAAACACCATTTTCCATGAACGGATTGAGTTTCGCAAGTGAATTCGCCTTGTGAATCTCAACTTCAGCTTCTTTCCATTTTCTTTCAAGAATTCTGATTTCACATGGAAATGCAGACCTTTAAACATACGAAATAATATAATTTTCGCCCTGATCAGTTTTACAGGTGAACCACATGCCATGTTTTACTGAAGAAATAGATTTATAAACTTTGTCAAGAAGTCATCTTTTCACTTTCAGAATCAAAAAAAAAAAGAAGAGTAAAGTTTGTTTTATTTAAAGATGCTTCTAGAGCATATTGATTTGTATCTTATCGTCGGCTATTGGACGTCAGTCATATGGTCATTCTGATATATTTATTTAGAGGAAATCCACTGCCGCCAAGTAGGCTACTCTTTCCAATAAGCAGCAAATGGTCTTTTATATGCACTATCACACAGACAGGGCAGCACATACCACGGCATTTGAAGAATCAGTTGTGGACCTCTGGTTGGAACGGAAAGTAGCCCAAACTACAAAAAGGGTTCATTGAGAAGGATCGATTCACTTTCAGAATCCATGCAAAACATCACTTTAAGTGTGTGGCTGTATTTCTATAGTTTCTTACTGCAACGTGATAAATTATTAAACACCCTACGTAAACATTACAGATTTCATTTATCGTAAAGTATCTGGGAACTCTACTCAATCATTAATGGAAAAAGCTGAAAACTTCAACAGGAGAAGTCTGTAAGTAACGAAATGAAGTTGTAGGACAGCATTCAGTTGATTATGTATTTTATGCTTTTTTTTATTTTTTTGTTAGTTTATTTATTTATTTGTGGGTTTTTTTATAATAATTATTATTATTTGTTTTGTATGTTTATTTATTTATTTGTATATTTATAATTATGTATATATAATTTATTTGTTTCTTTGTTTATTTATTTGTATATTTATTTAATTATTTAATACTCTTTTATGCATTGTTTTCTATTGCTGAACTATGAATACATTAGGACTGTTATCTACTGAAATATCTAACTATATAACTATTTTGAGCAGTATCGTACACAGTGTAATTATTTTACAGGATGTTATGATAAGCACAAAAAGTGTAAGGAATATGGCGACTATGGTTTTTGCATCTCTATGATCAGCGTAATGTCTACAAAGTGTCCTGTCACCTGTCACACGTGTCATGAACTGGCCGGACGAAAACCAAATTCAAGTAAGATGAAAATAAAATTACATTATTGTGGATGATCTAGGATGTTTTAAATGGGTGTGGTTAATAGTGAAATTTTCACTTAACATACACAGTGTCGAAGAGCAACAATTTAAAAACAAGACATTTCATAGATATACCCACACTTTACCAGGTGTATCAGTGAATATCCTACAGTTTTGGTCGTGGAGCCTTCGAGGCAAAGTCGAGGATGTTCTCACGACCTAAACTGTAGGATATTCACCGATACACCGAGTAAGTGTGGGTATAACTTACTTATACGCCCAATTCCGGTGGAGTTATTAAATTAGACTATTACAAATTGCCTATAATATAACAATAATAAGTTTAAGTTGTATAAACACAACAGTGCTGAAATTTGTGGAAATAAAACGCTCCCATTTCGGGCCCCGGTTTTCAAACTACATTATTGATGATATATGCATGCGCATGTTTTTCACGTGCACGTGCTAGGCAGTATCATATAGAAAGATACGGAAAATAATAATTTAATTCCGTTATTTTCTGTAATTTGTGTTACTCTCAGAAAAAAAATAGGATCGACAAGGAGTTTTAATCCACGTTTTACCAACATGTTCATAAATATATCAAACAAACAAAATGATTTAATTGATTAACTGATTAATGTAATAATAATAATATCCAACACATCTTTCAAATGAATTAAGACGCGGCATCATCAGATTTTTTTTAATTAATCATAAATAAATATATTAATATAATTTTATCATTAAACTTTTTTTATTACTGTTCTGTCTCTTCTTCTTCTTTTCTTTTTCCTTCCTTAATCTATATCTCATATTTATAGCACATATGTTCTTACATTTCCTTCCTTTCTATTATAATTTTTCACTGTTAAATATGCAAAAAAAAATGTTGTCGCCATCACTGCTGTTATAATTATCCTTTTATATTATGTAAATAGGAGAGGGCCTGGTAAGTTGGATAACTTGTGCCCAATTTTTTTAATGTTTATTATATGCAATAAATGATATTTCAATCAACCAACTCGTCTGAATAACGCAGTATGATAAAAAGCTGGTTCATAAGGCAAATTATTTTAGTTTGTCTTTGATTTCTATATACATGCATTTCTATGTATTGTCACATTGATTTTATAGTAATATAATGTTAAGTATGAAAACTGTATGTAACAAGTGGAGGTGCCAAGATATATCGGTGTACCGTTATATTGCAATACTTGCCGAGTGCAATACATATCGTGATATGGTTTCCTGTATCACGATATATCTACCTAATGAGTATTCATCTCTTATCAAACATGACTATGTCAGTAAGTTATAAGAATAAAAGTTTAACTTAAAATCTATAAATCAACTCTTTTTTCATCAGAAATTGGTACCGATCTGCCTGCCTGAGATATGTTTAGTAATTAGTATGATAGTATCAAAATATGACTTTATCACATATTGGTAATTAATCAAACTCTATTGCAATATGTATTGTGATATCAGTTCGCAATACGGGTTTGGCTGCATCGTTGCATCCATAGTAATAAGTAGTGTAAGATATTCATCACTAGTAACTGAAAAGTGTGAGTGTATCGGTGAATACACCTACACTTTAAACAAAAGAAACCATGACAACGAGGACGGAAATGTGGTATAATTTATTGTCATTGTGTTTTACGATCTTGTGCTGCTAGTTTGGCTTCCACATAAGTCATTAATCCCTTGTTTTGAATGCGTTTCCTTATCCATTAATGTTTGTTGTTGTTTTTTTGTTTTGTTTTTTTGTTTTTTCCTTGTTATTTTTGTTTTACAAATGTTAATTATTTGCCAAAAAACCCAACATTTTATAGGCATACATGTTTTTTTGCTTTTTTAAACAATATTTTTATTCATACATGAAATGGATTGGCAAACAGACGACATCCTATATGAATGTCTCTCCACAAGATAACATTACATACATAAATAAATCCATTGTTTCCTTCATCCTCTAACGTTTTTGTTTGTTTGTTGTTGTTTTTTGTTTTTTTCTTGTTGTTTTTGTTGTATTTGTTTTACAAAGGTTAATGATTTGCACAAAAAAACAAACATTTTATAGGCATACATGTTTTTGTTTTTTTAAACAATATTTTTATTCATACATGAAATAGATTGGCAAACAGGCGACATGCCTACATGGATGCCTCTCCACAAGATAACTACATACATAAATGGTGAACGTGAGCGTAAATACAAATATATATAATTAAAACAGCCACGATACAAAGTATCATTAAAGAGTTGGATTACAATAATGAATAAGTACTCTGTGAGTAGTAGCAGTGGTTACATAGTTGCTCAGTTGAATTAGTTTTTTTTCTTTATTAATTTAAATATTGGTGGATTATTGTAATAGTAAGTTTTAATATATGTATCTGTTATGGTACTGTAGAAAGCGGATACTAAAACAAAGTGATACTCGTCTTCTACTATATTCATATTACAAAGACTAAAATTATATTATCCCTGTCAATGTTGTGGTATCTGTCCGTTTTTATAGTGCATATCGCCTTGAGCGTAGTCAACAACTGTAAATCTGATGTGCACCAACTGTGGCAGTGCAATAATTAAAAAACAAACATTTTATTGCTGCTAAAACAGAAGAGAACACTATTTATCTCAGGCCGTCCAGCAACGGTATATGAAGACAATACAGTATAAAATAAACTTACATAAACAACAAGATGATTTACAGGAGGACTGGCTAAATATAACTACAGAGGACAATACAGTATAAAATAAACTTACATAAACAACAAGATGATTTACAGGAGGACAGTCTAAATATAACTACAGAGGACAACACAGTATAAAATAAACATACATGAACAACAAGATGATTTACAGGAGGACTGTCTAAATATAATTACAGAGGACAGACAATACAGTATAAAATAAACATACATAAGCAACAAGATGATTTACAGGACTGGCTAAATATAACTACAGAGGGAGGTGTATAATCAAACACTGATAAACCACAACAAAATTCGTCGTTCAAAATACAACACATTCAGGGTTTAAGCTACACAACAAAACAAAGTTGATCGTCAGTTACAGAATAGTTGCAAATATGTATGCAAGACAGATGTCCAGACATTGTTAATCATTTAGCTCTAATTTAATAGCTTAGTTAAATACCTCTCAAACTGAATGTAGAAAAGATATGTTTGAAATTTGTATGTTGACATTTGCTACATAATTTATGTGAATAACTTAATGTATTCAGTAGTGGCTTATTTATTCAGAAAATGTGTCCACTTGAATTTGTAATTTTCGAAGTTAATGGCGCTTAAACGCATTAGTAACGCAGTAGTAATACTATTTAGAAATGTTGCTAATTTCTTTAATATATCTATCCTTTTATTATTTAGGAATTGACTAAGCTTGTAGGTATTTGGTCGTGTGTAATAGTGTGAATGTAAAAACTGTTTATGAGGGTCTTCAAAACACATATAAATAAATAATGGAAGTCGTCTCCAATCTCGTTTATGTTACATAAGGGACATAATCTGTTTTCCCATAGGATATGATCCCAGCGACCATTTTCTTCTGGCAAATATTAGTTTGACGTTCTGAACTTCACAATACCAGTCCACAAATGTTGTGGTATAATAGTAACGTATTTTTCAAAAGTAAGTTGTTGATTGAAAAGTTTGTGTTTCCTTTCGATGATAAAGATATACTAGCATTCCAGGTTTGTAAATATTGATCATGGTGTCTAGACTTTATTTTTTTATGAGAGACAGTTTTGTGACAGAAATGTATGTAACGTGCAAATATCACTCATTCATAAATGATCTAAAATAGTTTAACTACTGTAATCCAGTTATATTTAGTATTGCATGTATTACATCGGAAATATCTTAACATTAGGCAAAACATTTTTACCTGAGTTTCCTATTACATGCTAAAAAAATAGATTTGGTAGGTCGGAAGATTTTTTAATTTTGTTTATTTTCATGAACATAATAATATTATGTGTGAACTAGAGTAATTAATGCTTTACTTTTCACATATGGTCAAGTTTAGAGTTTATCATATATTTATTGAATGATCAATGCATTTCCAGTGTTATTTCAGATTTTTGCAGGAATAATATCTACTTAGTTTATCATGATATCGAAAAAGCGGCCGGAAAAGGCCAAAAGGTACGGAATAAACAACCGAAAATGACGAAAATTAGACTTTCAATTTTTATGAAGTTTATATTAAGTTTGATGGAACGCTAAGAAAATACATTTTTCATTTCCATGATTTTCCAGGATGCATGCGAACCCTGTTAATGATGTAATGTTTTTGTTTTTAGTAAAGAGGGAAGGAGGGAAGGTTGTTCGTATGGCAAGGAGTGTCGTATATTTTAGATGTTTATTTTATTTTTCAGAATGCATGGATGTGTTAATCAGCTGTCAGTGGTGGGTTAAGAATGGATATTGTAAAAGCTTGACATCCTATATGAAAAGTGTATGTCGAAAATCCTGCAATTTTTGCGAAGATGGGCATAATTAGCATTCACAGCCTTGGTAACGATACATCACTTTTTATCATTTTGAGTACATTACTTCTGCCGTTATGACGTCACTACATCTCGTCATTACGTCACTAATGTTAAATGTTACTACATTGTTTTTAATCAATATTGTTTTTAATATCAACCAATAAGAAAATAGTTTGTAAGAAGCAGCCGGACGTGAATATAACTAGTCATGACGTCACTAATGTTAAATGTTACCACACTATCTTTAATCCACTATCTGTTTGTAAGAAGCAGCCCGACACAAACGTTGTCTGGTACATATGTGTTACACAGCAAAACTATTCACATATGTTTAACGTACGTTCATGAACGTAATTGTTTCATATGAATAGGCTGATGTATGTTTAACGTACGTTCATGAACGTAAGTGTTTCATGTGAATAGGTTCACATATGTTTAACGTACGTTCATGAACGTAATGTTTCATGTGAATAGGCTGATGCATGTTTAACGTACGTTCATGAACGTAATTGTTTCATGTGAATAGGTTCACATATGTTTAACGTACGTTCATGAACGTAATTGTTTCATGTGAATAGGTGCACGTATGTTTAACGTACGTTCATGAACGTAATTGTTTCATGTGAATAGGCTGATGTATGTTTAACGTACGTTCATGGACGTAATTGTTTCATGTGAATAGGCTGATGTATGTTTAACGTACGTTCATGAACGTAATTGTTTCATGTGAATAGGCTGATGTATGTTTAACGTTCGTTCATGAACGTAATTGTTTCATGTGAATAGGCTGATGTATGTTTAATGTACGTTTAAAAAAAACGTGTTTAATGTACGTTTAAGATAAGTGTTTTTTTCATATAAATGCTAAACATACGTTAATGACATACACAGTAACATGGAAAGAGCTTCTGTAGATATTTACAAGTTTCACTTTTGCAATGGACACCATCTTGGTTGCTAAGGAAGGTATATTTAATTAGATTTTTTAAATATTCGTAATACATTTCTGAATCAAGTACACCTAAAATCGGATAAAGGTCACTTTTATAATTACTTTAGACAATTGTTTTATCATTGATAAGGACATTTGTTAAGAACACTTTATTGATTATTAGGGAAAGAAACACAATAAAATTATACTCATATATGTTAAACGTACGTTAAACATGCGTTCTGTTAAACGTATGTTCAAAGAAACGCATCTGAAACATATGTTTTCAAACATATGTTTAACATAACATGTGAAACATACTTCGCCAATTCATATGTGAAACATACGTGGCTATTTTTGCTGTGTAGTTTGAAAGATTTGAATATCATAAAGTTAATATTAGTAGTAATTTTCTTCAATGTTGATATTTGTTGATAGTAAAAATATACAAGTTTAATAAAACTGCAATTATAGTTGTCTTTTGCATTATTAAAAATGTGACCCCGAATAGCCGATGTTTCATTCTGTGTTGGGGTAGGGGGTAGTTAAATAAATAAATTTTAAAAAAATATATAAAAAAAAATATAATAATATCAAAATTAAAATTAAATAAATAAATAAAATAAAATAAATAAATAAAATAAAATATAATAAATAAGCATTAGTAAAATATAAGATTGGTATGAGTGATTACAACTTTAAAAAATAAACTAAAAAAAAAAGAACCCCAAACAACAAATATTTGTTTTCAATATTCTCTGCTGGAGTTAAAATATCCATTATTTGCTTTCCTTGTTTTCAGTTTAAACTGAATATAACCTTTCAAGACAAGAAATCCAACTTTATAAAGTAAAACCAACGACCACATGTACTGAATTTTAACTACCGTATTACACTGAAAACTAGAGAGCATGTGCATTGTATCCGACTACTGTATTACACTGACAACCAACGAGTTGAAATTTGTAAATATTGAATAAATAAATATAAGTTTTATATTGTTATTACTATTTTAAATTTTTAATCATGTAATAATAATAATTACATGACACTGTGTACAAATTGCACACCTCATAACAGTTACTTCCTATTTCGAATTTGCTTAATGTTTCAACCATATGAACTTATTTGTTTGTACCAAATTGTCGTTTATTCATTTCAGCAAAGTACGGGAATTTGTATTTTATCAAAAGTGGGAAGGGTTGATTATGAGGTTTTTTTTTTTTTTTTTCGTACATTCAATAAATAAAATAAATACAAATAAATAATAATTGTCGTTAAATAGCTAGTTGGGGTGGAAGGTAAATTATCACCCATTCACATTTGGACAAATTTTCCTTTGGTTTAGAAGTGTCTTATTGTCGAAACATGCGCAAGATTTAAAAATTTATTATTTTACTCTTTTTCAAAATATGTTTACAATACATCTACTATCTACAAAGTTTCAACTTAATTTGTTTTCTTTAATTTGTAATTTTGTATACGCGTTATCAAATTGTGATATCGTGTGTTTTGTTTCATTTAACAAACCTGTTGCCAAATTATGGAAACCATAGATAACAGGAGTTTCCCCTCTTTTCATTAATTTGTTTGTTTGTTTCTTTTCTTTCTTTCTTTCTTTCTTTCTTTTCTTTTCTTTCTTTTCTTTTATTTCTTTCTTTTTTCCTTTCTTTTCTTTCTTTTCTTTATCTCTTTCTTTTCTTTCTTTCTTTTCTTTCTTTCTTTCTTTCATTTTTTTTTTTTTTCTTTCTTTTTTTCTTTATTTATTTCAGATATATTCATTTATGGTCATATTTTATATTGCATAAATGTGTCACTTCACTGTCGACTATGATGTATGATTATGTACTAGGCAGAAGACCTAATCCATTTGATTTTAAAAGCAATAAAGTATGTTTCAATGAAAAATGTCAACCCTTCAGTATGATATATGTTCCTCCACTAATGAACCTACATCAAAGAGGCTCATTTTTATTGTACTGAGTTCACAACAGTTTAACGAATAAGTGTGTAAAACATTATTCTACCTAAGTTTAAAATTACTTTAGATCTATTTACCACTTGACTCTTCACAGTTCGGAATCAGATTAATAAACGATAATACACTCTTATCTAATAAACAACGTATTAAACACACACAGACACGCACGCGCGTGCACGCACACATACACACATACGGACACACATATACACATGCACACACAGACATAAAATATTATGGACACATGCACACATACACACGCACAAACACAAGCATACGGATACATACACACAAACATACTGACATACACATGCACACACAGGCAGGCACGCACGCACATACACATACAAACACGCATACACATAGTTGGCTTAACTAAAACAACGAGCATGTTATTAATATAATTAGTATATAGTGTATTACGTAAACGTCATGTTTTCCAGTCAATTCATTTTTCTTCGAATGACGTGTCTGTACGTATGTCTGCGAGCGACAGACACATCAATGAATATCATCAGTTATAAAGTTATAACTGTTAACGTCGTCACAAGCAAATCATCAAATAACGTCACTGTTAACGACGTTACATACAAATCATTGGATAAGGTCAATGTTAACGTCGTCAATGTTAATGCTGTCACAGATAAATCATAGGCTAACGGCATTTTTAATAACGTTAAAGAAACCAAGCGCGGTTGCAGGATTTCTTAAAGTGTATGGGGGGGCGGAGGGGGTGTCCAAATTTGAAGTTTGAATAGGACTGGGGGTCAAAGGTTAATGTTCACGTCCTTCCACACAGAAAATATATGTTTTTTAAAACTTTTTGAAAAGGGAGGGTCCGGACCCCCTGGACTCCCCTCTGGATCCGCTACTGGAAACACCATTATCTAACGTGTTTGTTAAGAGCGTCACTAACAGATCATCGGATAGATATAGATAATATAGATATATTCAGCTTAAGTCTGATATTGCCAATTATGACATTCTGTTCCCCCAGTACATTGTCTTTATTTTTAGTACTTCTCAGTGCACCCATTTGCTGTTTGGGCTATTTTCCGTTCCAACCAGTGGTCCACAACTAGTTTATCAAAGGCCGTGGTATGTGCGGTCCTGTCTGTGGGACGGTGCATATAAAAGATCCCTTGCTGCTTGTTGGAAGGAGTAGCCTACGTGGCGGAAGCGGGTTAAGATATATGTCCAATAGCCGATGATGAAATAAAAATCAATGTGCTCCAGAGGCGTCGTTAAATAAAACAAACTTTTTATTTGTAGTACTAATAAGACAAAATTCTACTTTTTTTCTATTTTCTATGTTTAGTAAAATTGTTACCATTCTTGATATTGATCCATGTGTGTGTGTTTCACAGTTTGTCCCAAAATATTCATGTATGTTTACAGAACTATATTTTATAATATTTTACGTCTTCTTAGTGATTTATTCATACAGCAGTTATGCTTGCGGCATATCTGAATCTCGTTCGGCAGTTTGTCAAACTATACCCTTCCAGCATATCGGTATCTCGTTCGGCCATATCTTCATTTCTTAAAATAAATATTTCACAGCAATTCCAAGATACATTATTTCTTTTTTGTGCAACTCACTACTATTACCATAAATAATACTCTGTGCACATTATTTTAGTTATTCCCTAACTTGTTTGAACAGTATATATAATAGAGATCAAGCGTTTTTTTAATTAAATAAAGTGGAATAAAATTGACATAAAAAAGCTGTAAAGTTAGCTAATAACATGAACACACCTACCTAACATTAATATATATTTATGTATCCATGGCTATGGTTTCAGATTAACAATATTATCAGAAATCTAAAATAACAAAGTGATTAATGATTTATCTGTTGTTATTTAAACATACATGAACATTATGCATATATAAATGTATTATTAACATATGCAATATCAAGTTGTCAGATTAATTATATGATTATAATAATATATAAATATATACATGCAGATGTTAATGTATTTACTGACTAATAAAACAAATTAACTAAAAAAACAAAAGGTATAAACTCCTGGAAATACATATTAATAAAAAAAAAAAAAAAGACTGAATTATCATCTAAAATTTCATTTAAAAAAATACAAAAAAATATTTATTCATTAACATATATTTCGACATAAACATGATAGGTGATTCAAAATAGTTGATAAGCATGAAGTACACTTCAAATAAGGATGGAGTAAAGTTCAAATATGTCCAATTCCGGCACGAATTTGCGCTTGTATCTCTTGCGTTTGTTGACATCCTCACGACAATCTTGTGTTATGCTCCAGCAGTAGTCTCTCATCATATGTTTGTCCCATCGCCCTTGATAGCGCTCTTCCATCGTCCTGGGGTCCTGATGGAAGCGCTCTCCCTGTTCACTGACAGCTCTAAAATTTTCGGGGAATTGATCAAGGTGACTATTCAGGAAATGGAGTTTGAAACTCATGTTACACCCAAGCGCGAAAAGCCAACAGCATTATAATAACCAGAACCTCATAGTTATTTGTCTTTTTATTACCAAGAAAGTTTTGTATAACTGCCCCGAAACACAGACATGCTGCCTTCTCCTTGTCATTCATTTGCCAGACAAATTTCTGATCACGTACAAGTGCACGAATTTGAGGTCCATTGAACACACCTGCTTTGATCTTCTCGAAAGCCAAATCAGGAAAAGCAGAAACTATATATTGGAAGCATTCACCAACTCCACTCAATGCCTTCACGAATTATTTCATCAAACCAAGCTTGATATGGAGTGGTGGTATAATGATCTTATTAACAATGTTTGGCATGCCTGCTTCCAGAGTCTCATGGATAGGCCACTCTTGGGTCCAGTGTTTCTCTCGAGCTCTGCTGTCCCACATGTAGAGAAAGCATGGAAACTTCGTAATATTTATTACATTTATTGTGCAGAGTTTATCTTATTTTAATCAGCTCCATACACTGTTTTATTTTATATATATATATAATTTAATCATAGTATGACCCCCAATAGCCAATATTTATTTTTTGTGCTGGGGTGGGGGGGTGAGGGGTTGTTAAACAAACAATAAATAAATTAAGGTTAGGTTAGGGCAGGGCAGTGCTAAGCTAAGTTAAGTTATCAAGCTATCCATAGTGTAAATATCAATGGGTGTACATTTTTTGCGAAAATCACATGTTTCAAATTGCATAAAAACTAGAGCATGTAGAGGAAAACCGATTTCAGATTTGTAATTAGTGTTGAAAAAATACAAAGAATAATTTTTTTTAAAATCATGCAAATTTAAATATAAGATGGAAGGAAAATGCTCATCCCTTTTATTGCTAAAATTGGCATGCATGGAAAGACACTCATGCTAAATACATCCAATGGTGCATGAGTTGTCACAATGGGTGTCTCGAGCCAGGTTGTCAGTTTAGTCTAAGTTCTTGCTTCAAATCCATGAAAAGGAAATCTGGGTTAACTTAAAAATGTTGCTGAAGATAAGTGCAGTGATTATATGTCCCATATTAATGTGATGTTTATAGTCCTAATGACAAAAAAAAGTGGAATATTCTAACCATATCTGGCTTAAAAAGATTTTCTTACAAAAATTATCAAAAAATGTATTTGATCCTTAAATTCTTTTGAGCAGTATAATATAAAAAAAAATCTCATAGAACCTGAGAGAAGACATTTTTTAAAGATAAGTTATGTTTACTATAATATAACCAAAAAAATTCCAAAACTTTATAGAACTCTTTAATTACACTATGAGTTCTGGAGACATCATTATTCATTAGTTTAATTAAATATGTACAGAACTATTTTCGGTATATCTTGCAAAACTGGTAATAATGCGTCGAACTTAGGAATATTTCTCTGTAGTAAAGTAATCAAAACTATATGGATCTCGCGAAAAATGCTAAATAAAAGTCAATAAATGAAATGACACTATTTAAATCTTTATTAAAAAATCGTTTGGAAATGGAACATCTTGCTGCAAAGAATCAGCCATGTAAAGGAGAAAGTTTCCTAAAATACTGGTGCTTCGATGGCATCCTTGCCAAGTGCACGGATGGCTTCGATTTAGAATTATTATTTTTAAAAAATCTTAAATGTACATAAATAAAATCTCTCTTTTTTTTTTTTACCAATTTTACCAAATACCATTCTTACCCAGATTGAGATACACCACCTCTTTTTTTGTAAATAATCACCGCCCCTTGTATACTGAAACTGTTGTCTCTTGTTGTTCATTCCATGTGCTACTATCTTCCTTCATTTAAACAATCTGAAACAAAAATACAGAAGTAACACACAACCTCTTACAATATACATTATCTTACCGAAATTAACTCACTTGCTTTTAACGAACTATTACATCACTTACCTTAATTTATAAAGTTTTTTTCCTGTAAAAGTTACCTCCCCCTGGATAACGAAACCTGCCAGTCCCCTTTCCTTGTAATCTTGCAACGTTCATATTTTCCTAAAAACTCTGAAACAGAACAAACATACGAAACATTATTTTAAACTTACCTTATAATACACTTCACCAAACTTATACTCACCAAACCTAACTTACGGCGATATTCCGAGCACGTGCCACGTGGTGATTTACAGTTATTTCCCATATTCTTAGTTTTTATTCTGTTATCCAAAAAATTTTCACCCCTTTCTAAAAAGCAGTAACATTTTGAAAAATTTATAGTCAAGCTTCTTTTTATTCCTTTTATTGTGTTATAAATGTATATTAATATTATTATGTCTCTTATACTTTTTAAAACCATAAATATATATTTGTTTGAAACTGTATCAGAGCAAATATAAATATTGTACATTGCTTCTTCCCATCTTCAGTTGGATTATTTCTATTATATTAACTTTCTCTATCATTAAAATTAAATTTAAAATCCAACTGAATGATTACACTGTAATATTAGATCCTCCTCACCAGCTCCGGGTATTTTTATTGTTTTTAAAAGTTATCATATCATAACTGTAAATATATCATTGTTTTTATTGTACATTGCAAATTTACAAGGAGACCCGGTTAAAAATGTGTTAAGTAGATTCACGTAATAAATTGGGGTACCCTTTAAGGACTGCCCTGAAAAGTAAAAAAAAAAAAAAAAAAAAAAAAAAAAAAAAAAAAAAAAAAAAAAAAAAAAAAAAAGGGGTGATCTTGGGCAATGCCAAAACATACAATTGCAAACACCTTAGTCTCAATATTATATCATATCTATATTATCCAAGTAAAAATATCTCACATTACATAATTTTAGTTTTCTAGTTGCCATGATAACAGGGGAAGCTCACTAATTATGTGAAAAGTTTTGGCATGGATTTCTCGGGAACTACATGATTGATTTTTATTTAAAAAAAAAAATTAATTTTTTTTTGCATCTGTAAAGCAGCTTAATGCAATGATGTAACTAGTTTCAGATATTTCTCATAGTAAAATAGTTTTAAAATTAAATTCATTAATCCGAAAATCATGGAATGTTTAGAAAGTCTTATAACACAAACACACCCCAAGTATCCTAAACTATTTCACTGCCATTGCATTCACATGGATGTGATGAAGTTTTAGTCCAAATGTCATTGAGATTAATATAGAAATAACCGAGCTAGCCCTGCAAAAGGGTTAAACATATTTGAATTTTCAGTTTCTCAGAAAACGCGTTTGAAATTGAAATTAGGTATTGTTTTTAGTCAAAATCATGTTTTTAATGACTTTTTATGAAAGTAAATTTTTCTTTGGTTTGAGGAAGGTGAAAATAGTTGAAGTATTATACTCCCACCGACCCTTGACCTAATTAGTTTCCAAACAAAGGATTAATTTTAAATATAAACTTTTGATTTGTCCATAGAAATACTTCATGCAACTACTTTCATAACCACCGCATCTCGCTTATTATCAATATTTTAAAAATAATAATGAATTATGCTCACGGACAAATAAATCGAAAAAACAATAACGTTTTTTTTCCGTTGAAGGTGTGACGTCGAGTCTCGTGACGGGTATTCCCCCGTTCGCCGTTATTTTAAAACTTCTGAATATTTTTGTAGCTGCAAGACCATTTCGAACCAATTTATTTTTCGACCCACGAGGAGTTCCGATCTTGAAATTTGAAAAACAAATTGTGAAAAAAATCGATCGAATCGACTTGGAATTCCCTATACCATGATTCAGTTAAAATGTCTTGTGTGATATTAAAACGAGATCTAGTATAACAAATTAATGTAAGTTTCATTCGTAATCAATACTTAGAGCACGAAGCCCCTTAAATTCCGTGGTAGTATGTGTTTAAACTGTGCTGACATAGTTTTCCTGATATATGTTCTCAACACAGTTTATTGTTTTTTTTAATAATTAATATATATATCTTTTTGTATTACATTTGAAACCTAATAATAGAAAATGCAAATGTATTTAACTGTGCACACATACTTTTCTTAATATGTGCAATTCTCAGAATATGGGTCAATTTAGACTTTCTAGTAAATTGAAAAAAAGTATTTCCAAATTATGTCGTTACCAGGTTTTTTTTCTTTTTATCAAGCTGAATATGTGAGAGTATAGAAAGCACAATGAGCCGTGCACTTTTCCCCCCTCCAATGGCAATGTTTTTTACATTGGAATAACACAGCTGAGAAAAAAATGCACGTCAACTTAGTCACAGTAATTTATTTTTCATATAAAACATCAAAATTCAAGTTGAAAAAGTACAATTACTTCATTCGTTTTGAAAACGCATTTTTTGGAACCGTCAACTCCATTACGGCCAAATTGTAATGGAGTTGGTCACAACGAAGTCATGATTTTTTGACATTTACCTGGTGACCGCATGGTACATGACAAGCTTGAAACAAATACATCATTTTTGATAGATTTATGGTGCCTATCTTCTATCATAGGCGTTCTATGGTTTCTATGGTTACTTATTTCACAAATGACATAACGTAGATAATGGATCAATAAAACGAATTTTTCTAAAATTTCAACTAACGAGTTTTTCAAAACTTTCTCCTAGGAAATCAAGAGATCAGCTTTAAATGTTGGACTTCCATTTTGAATTTCCTTCAATGTAACAAATGCTTTGATAGACTTACACTAGCTGCGTGTAAATGGCAGCTGTGAGCGGTTGTAACGGAATTGATCAAAATTTAGGACATGCTTTTCTCAGTGCCTTGAACGAAAAGTACTTTATGCAGAGGCATGAAACTTATGTGGGACAAAGATTAGATATAGTTGCTTGCCACAAACCCCTAATAATGGCCAGTGAGGCGTTACAAGTACAAAAATAATCTATGTTTTTACAAAATAACCATATTTAGGACCAGTTTTTTTGCACCTAACTAAAATTGGATAATAAAAATGTCACTGTCAGTTTGGTGCTGGACCAACTGATGACCTTACCTTATTGGTTGGAATGTAAAAGACACATGAACATCCAATTTAATTTAATTAGACCCAAACTGTGTTTTTGTTACATACCCAAATACTCCGGACACTACTTTGACCCCTATTCTGAGAATTGGACATATATGTTCACAAAACAGTTAACAGAGTATTTTATTTATATACATGTATTTTTTTTCAGATGGTGATTTCTTCAAAATTGCCAAACAAATAAATACAAAATGCATATTTCTATTCATTCTGTGATCAATTTTCTGCCAAATTAATCGATTCGTTTACACACCAAAGCAACAAAGACCATGACATGTGCTTACCTGTCTATACATATGTAAAACATGTACAAGTTTATACTATAAATAAATGACTACGATTATTTAAAATTTCCAGCTTAAGAGTTTGTTTATGGTGCAGTACCTTTTTATAAATTGAATAAGGACTACTATGAGCAGTGTCACTGGTCAAACGTACATTAAACTTTCTTCAAACATCATTCGATATTTTTATCTTCATGGCTCTTCATGATTAGCCTATAGTTAATATTTATGTACAAGTATTATAATAACGTGCTTCTACTGGCAGTAGCTAGTGGGAATTTCCCTATTAGCTCGGTTTGTAGAGTGAGTCATGGTTCGAATCCCCTCAGTGGAGGTTGAGATTTTTCTGTTACATTTGGAACCGACGTAGGGACTGGGTTTGTTCTGAATACCTGAACATGATTTAAAACCCTGTCAGAACCTGTAACACCTCAACTGTCTATGGCCCACAGCTCCGAGACATAGCTTCACTTGAGGGGGGAGTATGTAGTAGTATTAGAATAAACTGCTCCTACTGGCAGTAGCTAGTGGGAATTTCCCTATTAGCTAAGTTGGTGCTGGACTCTCAAACTGATGGTCAAGGTTCAAATCCCCTCAGTGGAGGTTGAGATTTTTCTGTTACATTTTTATAAAAAGAGATGTTTTTTTAAAAATTACTTTTTGTATTTATTTGAAAGAACTGCCAAGTCCGCGTGGTGCATAACGATTAGGTGGGCCTGCTACATCCTTTATCTCATCTGTAGGTAGATAATGCATTTGAGTATTAGAGGAAGTAAGAGCTTCAGCGTTTCTCGGATTCCTGCACAGCATGGGACCAAAAGTATTCTTTAAAGCAATTGCCTTCTGCATGCACGTGTCTAAGTTTAACCAATGTATGACCCCCAATAGTCTATGTTTATTTTTGAGCCGGGGGGGGCGGATGTCGTTGAACAAACAAAAAAGCTCTTGTCTAATTTCCACAACCCAAACAAATAAAGTATATATATCCTTGTGTAATCAATTTCCGGTCTATTAATGGGCAAAGCTTTTGCGCACTCTCAATTGTAAAATGTGTCTTTACCAAAAATACACAAATAAATAATTTTAAACTGATTTTAATATGATTTTTTAAATGATTAAATGAAATGTGTTCAAATAAAATCTTGCTTGATGACTTGTTTGGGAACACAAACAATGAAGTTATTTAATTACAAATTTATTCTAAATAAATCAATTAAACATTTGTTGCTAATACTTTTATAAACTGAAAAAAACAAAAAGTCCGAAAGTTTTAATATAGACCGTAGTCTGACGCTAGACAGCAAACATAAGTAATTAACAGCTGTCTAACGTCAGAAACTCGGACTATTAGTTTTCATAATGCGGTAATGTAGTGCAGTAATATACGTACCAACAAGCAGCAAAAAGTACACACGTGCGCATGTTACAAACTGGAATCCAAGAAAAAACTGCCAGTAAAGATACGGTGGTAAATACATGGTCAAAGACGATAAACGAGATATATGCGTTCGTATTTGATAGCATACGGAGTTGGATTAACAGGATTCTCGCGAACTGTTCTTATGAGAATCCCCTTGAATTCCCCTGAAAATTCCCGATATTTTAGGCTGGTAATTGGTTCGTCCGAGTGACATTTCATCTGTGAATGTATAGTATAAAATCAGCCAATTAAAATTTAAATGTATGCAGTTTCGATTAATTTTTATTCATTTGAATCTTTGCACGTTATTATTTACATATGATTGAATTTGGTACGATTCGTAAATTAGCCTATAAATGAATTCATTATCATGGCACGATTTTACTAGCGATGTTTTGATTGGATAAAACGAACTATATTCTCAAATGTTTAAAAATCGAATTAGGATTTACTTATTAATTATGTTCGGTAATTAGTTATGTTAGATAGTTTAAACAAGTTTTGTAAATTATTCCATGCGCTCTAACCCCGAACCCCCCATTGGAGTTTTAGAATCCAGTTTTGATGTCTTCGGGGGTACCCAGGTAATTTATAAACCTTGATTGAATGCAAGCACGATATAAGTATTACATAGGACAAATTAGATACGGTAAATATGATGATCCTAGTTATTACATTGTTATGAAGGTGTTGGTTTCTTGACTATGGAAAATAGATAATGAATGCCAGCAAAAAGATCCTAGTTATTACATGGTTATGAAGGTGTTGGTTTCTTGACTATGGAAAATAGATAATGAATGCCAGCGAAAAGATCCATGGATGCTATCAGCGCTAGTGTGATGGATACAAAAACTAAGCCAATTGAACCAATAGCTACTGAAGATGGTCTGTTGTCAACCACACTGTACAACTTCCTCTTTGTAGACGACAAATTGGTTTTGTTTACTATCAGTTTTCTCTGGATCTCTTCTTTGGATATAACTGGAGTTTTACACATGCATGTGCAGAAAGCGTTTGAAGAACTTGGAAATTCAGATGATGTAATAGATGCCGCTGATGAACTATACTGAATGCTTTGTTTGTTTTCAAACGATTCCTCCAAAGACGATGACGGTTCAATATGTAGTGTTACGTCGCTAGATGTAGAGAGTATAGGTACAGACGATGAGGGTTCAATGTACGATGTTATATCATTCAATAAAGACTCTGCACTGACTATGGTTGACGTTGGTAATATTTCGTCAGAGGATGAAAGGAAAGAAGTTCCTACCAGAAGCGATAATTCATCGAGTGTATCAAATGATGACGAGTCTCTTGTTAAGGAGGATTCTTGTACTGGTATTTCAAAGGATGATGATGTCATAGGGACCTCAAAGGACGATGATGAAGGGTATATTTCCAAAGATGATGTTTCGATAATAATTTCTGTTGTAAAGATCGATGTTGCTTCAGTCACCACTGACGAACTTGGATCAGTGACATTCTTACTCTGAAAAGGTAAAAAACATCGTTAATTTTTTGTTCAATATAAACAGATATGATAAACGATATTAAGGCAACAATGTAATATTTATAATGAGTAATGGCTTGCAAATCTAAAGCAATGACGTGTTATGATATTGCCATGAAATGTTTATACTAAATATGATATAAAAGTATGGTGTAACCAAACCTAGATAGGTAGTAACAGTTGAGCTTGTGAAATTCAGTGTGATGCTTGATGTAATGAATAACAAGTAAAAACATCGCATTTATCTAAACGTAGATAGATAGTTTGTTGCATGACCCAGATCAAAGTACCGGCCTCCACCAAGCCATTGGTTAAGCTGCCAGTTTAACGGCTGGTAGGTACTGGGATCAAATCTCAATGGATGCATGGGCTTCTTAATCTCGATACTGGCTCAAACACGGTGAGTGCTCCGCAAAGGCTCACTGGGTAGGTGAAAGCTACTTACACCAACCAGTGGTCCACAACTGGTTTATCAAAGGCCATGGTAAGGTTTATACAACATAGAGTTGGTGGTGGGGGTGGTGGAGTGGGGGTGTTGGGAGTGGGGCTGTACACGTGGAGAATATCT
>JAULBS010057842.1:0-23031 GCA_032355785.1 Symmetromphalus regularis | reverse complement strand
GCCCGCGAATTGTTGGAAATTATTGCTACACATTTTACCAAAATTGCTAATCATTTTTTAACACTGGTTAGCAATTTGGTAGTTAAGTGAAAACATTTATTTTATGCCTTGGATTTTAATAGTTGTTTCTTAATTTTTATTGGTTTATATCTTGTGAAGTAATGTTCACATGCATTGGTCAAGAAAGGATTTTTTTTTAATTGGTGCATATATTTTGCATGTATTCAGTCATGTTAAATAACATGTTCATGTTTGCCACTATCAAATAAATTGGCATGGCACATTTAAACACCATTTTTAACTTTGTTAATCAGTGTACTTGTTCACCTTAGCTCATGATTATTATTGATCTGTTTATACTACATCTGTTATGTATTCGTTTACTTTTATCTTAAAGGTGCACTATGAAAGTTACAAGTGTGATATTTTGCCAATTTTACACATATTAATGCGACTTAATCAATCTCTACAAACATAAGGGTCTAATTAACTCCACGATACTAACAGCTTAATTTAATATTATGCACTAATATTGTTAACGATGTTCTTAGCCAACATGAATATGGCACCTATGGTGACATGTTATCATTTTAAGTATACTAGTAAATTGATTTAACTTAAAGTAATTTGTTGTTTGAATTTATTTGGTGGTATATTCTTATATTTCATTATAAATATTATTAAAACTGCCAATAATTCCTGTAGGACACACTTTTAAGTATTTCACTGTGAATTTATAATTTTCTGATATTAAATTGCCTTAAATGATAGTCAGGCCCTGTCAGAGGGAGGGTCAGGCAGGTCAGTTGGCATGGGCATTGTGTGAGGGCCTACTTCCCACTGATATTTTAGCACCGATTGCAAAAAATACTTAATGACTAGTTTGAAATGGGGGCCTACATTTCCCATTTGGCCGGGGCCTACCACCAGCTTTACACGGGCTTGTTGATACTAATTTATTGTATGCATGTAACAGAGGGTATATTCATTTAAAGGTAATACATCTTAACATAATTATTTTTTGAGGACTGCCACCCTCTGGAACTTTGAGAATACCCTATAAAATAATCTGTGAACAACATGGAATATTTAATTGCTTAAAATCTGTTGTTTACAGATTGATGAAAATGATGAAACAATTATTGTTGGATGTACACCTTCTTCTACTGTCATAACGGGAACACGTCCTACCCAAACAATAACTCTTCTCGATGATGATCGTAAGTTATTAAAATTGTAGCAAAAATGTAATAATTAGAAAAATGCATTAGTGATATTGGTTTTGTCAGTGATTTGTGATTTTCTCTTAATGTTCTCCCGTGTGGTAGTTGCAGAATCAGGTTAAGGGAATCTGTAGAATAGTTTAAAAGTTTAATTTTCCCTGTAATATCAAATGAAAAAAAGAAAGACGTTAGTGCACGTGCCTTATTCCCCATCTGGATCAGCCAGTCTCCTATTTGATATATAAAATATTTGTATAAGTATTATATCTAGTATATTTAGTAGTTTTAAACCTTAATTGGATATATGATAAAGGTTAACATTGTACAAACTGTTTGCTTTCTTTTTTGCAGGACCAAAGGTAAATTTTAAATCACCAATCTTAAATATTAGTATTATTGCTTCTTATCTTAAAGGATGTCAAACTCAAGATAGTTTACCTGAACATTAATTACATATAAAATTCAAACATAAGTTTAAACAACAATATGATATTTATATTTGTCTACAACAAAATTAATTTTTTTCCAGGATCAAAGGTAAAATTTAAGTCACCAATCTTGGAAATTGATGAAACAACCCCTGCTACTGATATTGTAGTGGTAAGAATTAACTACGATGACACATCACCTCAAGTTACAGTTACTATTAGTGTAAACCCAGAATCAACAATATCTGATAATGATTTCATGTTTGGAACTTTGGAAATCATAATTGCTGCTGGACAGCCAGAGGGAAAATACAGTTTGAATGTCAATAATGATGATGTGAGTACTGTACAGTCTTTTTTCCTTTTAACATGACATTTACATAAAAATTATTTTCTTATTTTGAAGATTAAAAATCATTCCTAAATGTGTTCCTTATAGCCATTCGAAGTACACCAGTAACTATGCTGGCATTAAACAAACTAAAACGAAATAAGTATTAATAGAAATGTATTAAGTTTACACATACAATATTTACATTTATTGCAGACTGATGAACCATCTGAGGAGCTCAGACTGACCATTACTGAGTCTAGTACTGTAGAAGCAATAGCACCATCAGAACATACTACTACAGTCACAGATGATGACCGTGCGTTTCCTCACCAGTGACTTTAATACTACAGTGAATCTTCAAAAACAGATTTATTTAAAACTAAATTTTTTCTTGTTCCAGAATTTTGGTCTTGAATACTATAAAAGCTCCTTCTGATTTTGTTTATGTATCATGTTCGTAAAATGTTTCAGTATGCATTATACATCATAAATGGTGAAGGATCATTAAAAATACACCACTGACATAAAATGTTTAAAATTCCATGATTTTATTAAAATTTAATATTTCACTTATTTGAATACGTTAAATTTATAGTATTAAATATATTTTTCAATGTTCATCTACGTAGATTAAGCAAATTTAATAATATTGTTTCCATTATTTGTATTACTATTATTGCAGTGTCATGTGTGGAGTTTAATCAGAGTGAAACCACGGTTAATGAAAACATTGGAACAGTGGACATAACGATCAAACGTACCAATATTGAATCTAACTCACCTGAAGTAACAGTGCTATTTTGCATTTCTAATAGCAGTTCTGCTAGTGTAAGAGATTACACTAAACCTTTTCCATTTCAAGCTATATTCAGTGAAGGTAGTGGTACTGCAAGTTTTACTATGAGGATTGTGGATGACATAGTAAGGACTGGTCTTAACTTTTACATATATATAAAACAATATTTGACATTCAGTTGTGTTTTAATAAACATTCACATTTGATTTTTGTCTTTATTATTGCTGGTCATACAGTTTTAAAATATTCTTTTTCAATAATCATGGATTAAGTAAGGTATGTGGAGTGAATAAGGTGGGATTAAAAAAAAATATATATATTTCATAAAATTTAAAAATAAAATCTAGATATTAAATTTTAATCTATCAAGAATTAAATTTTAACTTTTATTTACTTTACAAAACCATTTTAATTATTTGTTCTTCTAGTTATTTTTCTATTTTAAATCACGTTTTGAATATTTTATTTTTAGATAGATGAGCCATCAGAGGAAAATATTGAAGTCAATTTTTTGGTTACCAATACCAGCCAGTACAATCCCGAGAACATTTTGAAATATATTGTTACAGTGACAGACAATGATTGTAAGTGATAAATGTTTTGGAAATAGACAAATTCAAATTAAATTTGAATTGCAATATGGTGAAATGAGCATGTTGAATTATCAACAGTTGCCATGTTATTGTCAAACCTTAAAAATTAAGAAAATCATTTTCCATGGCAGTTTTACTTTTAACATGTTTTTCAACTCTGGATTGTAAGGAAACCTTAGTATATGATGATAGTTTGTTTGTTGTATATTATTTATAAAAGTTAAGGATTTGCATAAATGGTCATAATGATCTAGCCTTCATTATGACCAAATCCTACATGATTGTAAAAGGAGATATTTAAATGTGCTGAACATTAAAAACACGTAAATGAACAAGTACAGTGCAAAATAAACTGCCATATCCTTATGGTGCAAGTGTTCTGATTAGGGGTAGGATCTGTTTCAGTTATTAGAGTATTTGCCTGAGGTATTTTGGTGTTAAGATCAAACCCTCTCAGTGGACTTATTTTCTCAATTTGTTTCTCACATACCAACCAAATCTCCATGACATATACGAAAGGCCATGGTATGTCCTGTTATGTCTGTGGGAAAAATGCATATAAAAGAGCTCTTGCTGCTAGTTGAAAAATTCAGTTGGTGTCTTCAAAACATTATGCGTCAGAATTACCAAATGTTTGACATCCAAAAGCTAATAATTAATAAATTGTTATACTCTAGTGGTGTCATTAACCAATTTTTTTTTTTTAATTATTTAGTTGTGTTTTCAATATGTACTGTCACCTCCAGGTCAACCATAGTCAGCTGTCACTAAATATAAAAGTTATCACAATAAAATGTAAAGGCCACTCAAAGGTCTACTTTTTGTTTTCTGTTCATAAATTAGAATTTATTTTCAACAATAAAAACTAATAATTATAATAAAATAAAGGTACCTGCAGAAAAAATAAAAATACTGAGGTGAATTGAAAACACTGATAATGTTTGGGCATTACATATTTCCATGATTAATTTCCAGACTTGTATGTAAGCGATGGAAATGGTATATGTGTGTGTTTTTATGACTTGAATAAATACTGACTGACATAGTGATATTACAACTTTAATAGAAAATGATAAATAAATTGTTAATGCTGATTTACATTTACACTATGTCAAATAAATAAATAAGACTGCTAATAAAAATGTTTTACTATTTATAATTTTATTAGCAATTACCTATTTCTTTCAGTGTCATATGTGGTATTTGAGATGGATAAAATAATAGTTGGTGAAGACCATGGCTCACTTAACATCTCGGTTAACCGAACAAACGTTGAGGACAATTCACCTGCAATAACTGTGAACCTATCTATCCCTGATGATGGGACTGCTGGTTCAAACGATTACATCAGACCTATTCTATGTCAAGTAGCTTTTGACACTGGAGAAGCTACTGTAAATCTTTCTGTGGATATTTACAATGACAAAGTAAGAATATTTAATAGTTAACAGGTTATTGACACCAAACAGCTAAATATTAAATATATCGAAACTACTATCTGACACCAGAAACATGTAAAAAAATTAAATAAATAAATTAATAGTAAACAATATCTAAAAGTATTTGATTTTAAAACCTTTTAGATTTTTTATGGGTGCTAACTATAGTAACACTTTGGCAAGCTAAATGTGTTATAAAACTACCAACAAACTGTTTTAATACATCAAAATAATAGTGATGTTTTCTTGAAAATGTATATATAAATATTAGACCTTTTGTTTAATTGTATCAACTATCTTTTATCTTATTAACTCTAGAAGAAACCTTATTGCCAGAAACATTTGTAGTGTCAAACAGTATAACAATAAATATATGTGTAAGTAAACAAATAAATAAATGTAAACAACATCCATTTTTGGTTATAGGGTACTGTCTTTCAATAAACTGTCAAGATGTGTTCATCAAAAGGATTTTCTTTTTTTTAATGTATGTTCAAGATCAAAATAATTATTTCACTTGAGAAATTATTTTTGTTCATGTGTCTTATCACAAAGTGGCATCCATGTATTTTAAAATATTTTGACCAATATGATGAGCTTTACTAATGATTAAATGTTAATTACAAAAATGGCTACCTATAGTGTTATTTTATATCCTGACATTTTTACATATTAAGACATCTATTATAAATATAATAACCACCAATTTAATATTATCACATATTAATTTTAAAATATGTTTTGATGTATCAGATTCATGAATCATCTGAGACTTTCAACATCACTCTAGTACCGATCACAGATGTCTATGTTGTTGACGGCAAAGAGAATATATCAGTCACTATAATTGATGATGGTATGTAACAAATGTTATTTTTAATTCACACATCTAAATATATAATACAGTGTGTGGGTGTGGGTGTGGGTGGGTGTGTGTGTGATATAGATGTCAGGTCATATTATGTTTTGTTTCTATATCAAAATATAAATTACAATCTAGATATTTTTTCTCCATAATACAAATTTTAATAGATTGAAATATACCCCATAATTGTGGCCTCGAAGTTGCAACTGAAATTTTAAAAAATATGTGTAAACTAAAGAACATTATTTTAGTACTGCACACTTTAATGAATTTGTAAAAAAAATAAACATTTACAATTCTATACCAGATATTGTATGCAAATTACTGATATTAATTAAGTGTTCTCGCTGCTCTATTTAAGGAGGGCGCGCCGTCCAATTTTGCGTTTTGCCGCCCCCTTCTCTTTCTGCCGCCCTCCACTCGCGTTCTTCCTCCCGACTTTAATAACTTTCAACCGATTTTGTTCATTGTTGCGCTTCGTACCGCAATAATTTAAGGATTGGAATTTGTTCGAGGCACAGACATACAAAGTATGGTCACATTTGTGACTATCTAGTTGCAACTTTGAGCTCTGTAACTTAAAATAAAAATTCTGAATGCGATGATTTTGGTTTGATATGTTCAGCCTTTTCACATTGTAAATCATTTTGTTTTAATACGTTTGTTTGTTATCTGTTTTTCAAAGATATCGACATGGAGCCGATTATTATCAGCCTTGGAGTGTTACTTCCTCTCTGTCTTATTGTCGCCATCATTATTGGGTTAATCTGCCTTGTAAAACGTTCTAAGAAAAGACAAAAAGTTCATCCTCTCAAATAACTACACAAAGTACATCAGAAATAACTACACCAGGTAAAACCTCTGAATCAGCAACACTAACTACATCCTTGGAAATAATCACACTAAGTACATTTTCGGAAATATATACACCAAGTTCATCCTCGGAAATAACTACACTAAATTCATCCTCGGAAATAACTACATCAAGTTCATCCTTGGAAATAACTACACCAAGTTCACCCTTGGAAATAAGTACACAAAGTTCATCCTCGGAAATAACTACACTAAGTTCATCCTCGGAAATAACTACATCAAGTTCATCCTTGGAAATAACTACACTAAGTTCATCCTCGGAAATAACTACACCAAGTTCATCCTTGGAAATAACTACACAAAGTTCATCCTTGGAAATAACAACACTAAGTTCATCCTCGGAAATAACAACACCAAGTTCATCCTTCGAAATAACAACACTAAGTTCATCCTTGGAAATAACTACACTAAGTTCATCTTTAGAAATAACTACACTAAGTTCATCCTCGGAAATAACTACACTAAGTTCATCCTCGGAAATAACTACACCAAGTTCATCCTCGGAAATAACTACACCAAGTTCATCCTCGGAAATAACTACATGAAGTACATCCTCAGAAATAACTACATGAAGTACATCCTCAGAAATAACTACATGAAGTACATCCTCGGAAATAACTACATGAAGTACATCCTCGGAAATAACTACATGAAGTACATCCTCAGAAATAACTACATGAAGTACATCCTCAGAAATAACTAAACCAAATTCATCCTCTGCAGTAAACAACCACCACAAATACATCTTATGCAATAAACACCTGCTTCCAGACAACTGAGCAGGATGCCTAAATACCAGAAAGAATCGGAAAGATGTAAAAAGATGTGGAAAGAAATGGAAAGAAGCCCATAAAAAGGCAGAAAGAGGCAAAAAAGGTGGAAATAGCCAAAACGATGTAAAAACTGTCAAAATACAGAGAACAGACAAGAAAATGGAGAAAGGATACGAAAAATGGGAAATACTTGTATTAAACTGTCAGTATTTTCACAATATTCCATAAATAAAATGAATACAAAGAATAAAATAAAATGAATAAAGAGTGGTCATGCTATGGTATAGTTTTCACATCCACTACAGTACATGTCCCTGAAAGCATAGAAAACCAATTAAAGAAATGTAACTGTGGAATGATGCCACATAACCTGACAACACACGTCTATAGTAGTACATGAACAGATAAATGTTACTGCAAATAAATCAAACTTACCAAAGTTACTAAACAAAGACCACTTGTCAGGTTTTATCACTCCTTGGGTTGTAAGTGGCCACCAAAGGTGTGATAAAACCTGATTATTTAAGACAGTTGATCGTTTTTACAAGTGGTCTTTTTTGTAGCTTTTTATAACACTTTAATTTTTCAAATTTCCTATACTTGTGTATGTTAATGCCATTTATTGCAAACAAAAATAATGAAGATCTTTCTTTTCATGTTAATATTATCGTAACTTTTGTTATGATATGCCGGAGGCACTGGGGTACATATATTAAAGTGTTGCTGCATCTTAAGGATGACGTTTGGACTTGGATACGTTTTGCACCATCTCTGGGCCCGACGCCGACCAAGCTCAACTACCTCTCCTTACCTCGCAACGCCTTCCTCAACGCCATCTACAACAACGTCAAGAAAGGAATACTCAACACAAGACTCTGTCTTTCAATTCTTTCCTTTCCTTAACCAAAGTGGGGAGGCTCCGACGGGCTAATCGGCGATCGGGGGGGGGGGGCGTCGCCTTCATTCGGGCTGAGCGGGGTATGGGGGCGAGCTCGCGCTAGTGGCGTATGCGTTGGCATATTGGTAGGTGGGTCTTCCCCCTCCCCCGTTCTTTCTAGGAGGGTAGCGGCATCCGACTGCTGCTCTTAGGATACTCCCCAGGGCTACCCCAACCCCTCCTTTCAGTGTCCCTGACATCCAGGTCTTTTTACCTGAGTTTCTCAAGGGGCTTCTAAATTTAAATATATCTTCGGCTTCTTATTATTATTTATATAGACTAACCAAAAGTAAATTAAATACAAAATTTATATTAATAAAGAAACCCTTCTTTTACTACTAAAGCAGTAAATTAACCACCTATTCACCCCCACACTTCTCTCTCTTACTTCTTTCTTTTCGCCCAGGAACAAGTGCCCTTGTCTTATGACATTGGGACTGTGGTGAACGTGCCCGAACCAAATTGGATGTGGGCACGGTTCAAAATGTTTCAATTCAATATGCTTTCAGGGATATAAACTGTAGTACTATGTCAAAACAATACCATGCATGACCACTCTTTACACTGTTACGTAAATTAATTCTTGGTATTCATTTTACTTATGAAACATTGAAAAACATTGATAGCTTAATACAAGTATTTCCCCATTTTCCCCGTCTGCTCTCCGTATTTTTACCATTTTCTCCTCTTTTCCCCTTTCTGCATCTTTTCGTCTCTTGTTGCCTCTTTCCACCTCTTTTTGCCTCTTTCTACCTCTTTTGCTTCTTCACTTCTTGCTACATCATTTTTCTTCTTTCCACCTTTTTTTCTCTTTCATTTTTTTCTTTTTTTCTTACCTCTTTCCACTTCTTAACACCTTTTTTAGTCTCTTTCTGCTTCTTTCCAGTGTTTAGGCATCCCCACAACTCAGCTTATGAAGGTTGAATGCACAGGAATTCAATACAAATTGTATCTTTTTAAACACACATTACTGAAATTGATGGACATGGTAATATTATTTCTGTCTCTTATAATAAGACATATATATATACATATGGGTACTTTGAAATTGAGTTTAGGTAAAATAAGGGTTGTGCTTGGGAATGGTGTCACTAAAAGGACAGGATATACTCAACTTTCATGAACACCTGGTATCACTTCTTTTTTTCAATTGTTAATGAATACTGGTCCACTCATTTATATAATCCATCAGACTACCTAGTATTGAAATATGGTTTTGATCATTTAGATCATATGAAAACAGTGCTTTTTTATATTCCAATAATGATATTATTCATTTTCTATTGTTATGTTACAGTTTGTATTTTTATTCAAGTAATCAATCTGGATAATTCTTATGGGGAAATTATTTTGGTTCCATTAATATATTTTTCCAAACAAACTGAATCTTATGTTAATGATAGAAAGTAATATTTCAGTTTTAAAGTGTACCACCTTTCAAGACTTTGTCTTATTGTCCCTTGGTCTCTGCCTTGTATAGAGTTATGATTTTTTAACATTACAACTTTCTTCTGTTTTTTCAGAGGTTTATATAGTTTTAGGTACCGGTATTGCTTATATTTTCATTAAATCTGTGCATTCAGTCTTATAGTGTTTAAATGTATTGCACATTTTTTATAATTTTCTGTATATATTTGCTTATTATTAATTACTATATAATAGTATTAAACGTATACTCCCACGGACCCTTGACCTAATTAATTTCCAAACAAAGAATTAAATATAAACATTTGATTTGTCCATAGAAATACTTCATTCATAGAAATACTACTTACATAATCACCGCTTCTCGCTTATTATAAATGTTTTTTAAATAGTAATGAATTATGCTCACGGACAAATACATCGAAAATCGGGGATTTTTCCATTGAAGGTGTGACGTATATATTTCGAGTCACGTGACGGGTATTCTCCCATTAGCCGTTGTTTTAAAACTTCTAAATATTTGTGTAGCTGCAAAAAACATTTCGTACAAATTTATTTTGCCCCATGAGGAATTCCGATTTTGAAATTTTTAAATGTGAAAAAAATCAATCGACTTTACATGGAATTACTTATACCATGGTTCATGTCTGGCTTCATATGAAAACGAGATCTAGTTTAACAAATGCATGTAAGTTTTATTCGTAATCAATATTTAGAGCACAGAGCCCCTTAAATTCCGTGGGACTATACAGTTAATGTATTGTTTTTTGGGGTTGATTGCATTTGTTCACATTATATTATTTTGAAGACAAAATCCACCTGTTAATTACTGTAAATATATTTTGACTACGTGTACATCATATTTTGGTGGAGTGCTACATCACTAGTGAAAACTAACAAAAACAGAGATACATGTACTATTGTTTCAGTTTTATATTTACTAAGTGTTTAACATCTGTGATATGTTTATCTGTGATATATTTAATATATTTTAACTAACCATTTACATTAGTTTTTATGATAATAACGGTTTTTAACATGGATTATTACATAGTATTATGTTGTAGGGTTTAACTGCACGTATAGATTTTTCTTTTCTTACAAAAGCTTGTTATTAAAATCTTGAATTAATTTTAGATTATATTTATTTTATTGATAATCTTTTCTTAAAATATTTTACATACTAAATATATGTTTTGGTCCAATTGTTGTTTTACAATGCATGTATATTTATCAAGCAGTCTAATTAAAATGATATTTTAACATATATTCCTGTTCTTTGTTTCCATTGTAAGGACCTGTTCATTTGGCAAGATCCAGGGAGATGCAACATGATTTTATGATCATACTGGCCCATATTACCCCCTACCGGCGTTATAATAAATAGTTATTGGGGTACCTTAGAGGCTTAGTTACCTTTGGATCCCACTCCAATCTCGGTACCGTAATGGAGTTGCTTTCTAAGTGGAAACCGAGAAGACGGGTTAACTAATATGGGTAAGCGGTGTGAGGTTAATAAATTCTCCCTTTTTTCTACCAAAATACCCCTTGGTAAGTAGGGGCCACCTTCAGGGCAGTGTTTTTTTATGATAGGCGGTTGATTGTTTCACCGGATCTTGGCAAATAAAATTATTATCTGCGGCCGAATTGATCCAACTTGGAAAACTTGTTCTTATTATATCAATCAATATTTTAAGATAAAGTAAGTACCAGCCTTAATATCAAAATCTATTCATTAAATGACATAGGACAACTTGTGAAAAGAGATGTACTGAAAAATGCATACCAACTTGAAATGGAAACTCAAAATTCAATAATTATTAACAGCATCAACATTCAATCACCAAATGACGTGATTCCAATAACGCCTGGGATGCTCCCATACAACACGACAAAGTAAACCCAGCCCATGACATGATGGTGTGTGGCACACCGTACACAATTCACAAAATCGCTGGAGATGGGAACTGTCTATTCAGATCCCTTGACTTTGTCATTCTAGGATGGAATGAACATCAACATCTGGTATTGCGGAAGGCGGCATACGAATGGTGTTTGGTAAACAAGTTATGCAAGTTATTCACTTAGTGTATGAGTAATTAATTACAGGTTATAATTATTAGAGTACTTTAAAATTAATTAAAAGTAAATGAATTGTATATAAAGAAAAATCAACAATAGTTGAATAGTTAAATTATACTAAATAAGCTTATGTTTCCATACCTACATATAATGTGATGATATAACATAATATTATGTAATATTTAAATAATCATTTTGTATAAAGAAAAATCAACATAATATCGTCGTTATTAGATTAATTAAATTATACTAAATATAATAAATAATTATAATAAATATTGAATATATTTAATGTATCAAATGTAATGAAAAGTCACGTGATACGTTTGTAGAAAGATCGGTTGAGCGCGCTGTTTTCATTACTTTATATTGTAAAAACAAGATGGTTGTATCGTGTTGCGTGATCGATTGCACAAGTAGATTTGACAAAGCTAACCCTAGGAGCTTTTACCGCATCCCAAAGAAACCAGACGACCCATTGGGAACCCACAGATTATGATCGCGTTTGTTATCGTCACTTCATAAGAGGTAAGTTGCTATTCTCTATTTCTCACGGCTCCTATTCCTAACATGTCACAGGTCTTCAAATAAGGGCAAGGTAGGATTTATTTCATTAATTAAGGAAACATATTAAACACATATTTTTAAAGAAAAGAGGCATTGTAAATTAAAACGTGAGGGGGTCAGGAGAGGGGATTTACACTGATTTAAACAATGTTAATTTTATACCAAATTTTATTTTCCCTTCCAAAGACATTTGTTAACTCTTTTTTATTCCCCTCCAACCTACCCTATTTTTGGGTGGCTTATGTATTAGAAAAAAATCTGGCCTAATTAAGTACTGTGTGTGTGTGTGTGTGTGTGTGTGTGTGTGTGTGTGTATTCAATAGCATTAAATGTTTTGGAGTTTTGTGTATTTTTCAAATTGTGTACATAATTCAGTTTAAAGTAAACTTGAAACATAACTTAGTTTTCAGATACATGTAATACTTTGTGTAACTATTTGCATTGATAGAAATAAATGTTATATGCTTAGGTAATTGGTAAATTACAGATCCTGTTTTTTATTTGAATATTCCAATTGAAGAGCAAAGACAAAAATAATCCAGACTATGTTCCTTCAGTCAAAAGTTTAAATCATATTTTTTGATGGATCATAGAGTGATGCTAGCTTGGTACTTGATAAATTCATTGATTGTAATTTTTGAAGTATATTAAAATTCTGTTTATAGAAATATATTGCTTGTCTCAAAAATTCAGCAGTAAACTAATTGTCTACCACATACCATTAGTTAATATAATTGAAGCTCATATGTACACATTAGACATACACCTTGAGTGGATTGTGTGGATTTTATTATATATATACATACAAGTATTATTTTGCTACCCTTAACCTGCAAATATTTGTTTTTCAGAGAGACTGCCACATGCCAATGTACATGGATGTTTGTGTGAAAACCATAGCATCCCTGAGAATTGAAAACCAGCAGCTGTTATGAAGAATTGGGAAGGCTTCAAGCTGAGACCTGTGTTTTGAAAGAGAATGCAAGCCAGATGAGCTTTGATGAGTATCTTCAAATGATCGTAGGATACAGTTTTATACCGGTCTTCCTTCGAAAGCTCTTTTCATATGGCTTTTATCATATTGCTCTTTAGTTCTGCCAGCAAGTAAAGTACTGTCACCCACATGAGTGTTGATGTGTCTAATAATGAAATTACGACTAAATGTGCAGCATCAGGACTTAGCTTACCGATTGAACGTATCTGTCACCACAATATCAGACATCCTTAATCAGGGCCTACCAAAGTTAGCTGAAAAACTCTCATTCCTCATTCAGTGGCCAGATAAAGACGGTTTAATAAGAAACATGCCAAATGTTATTAAAATAACATATCCAAAATGTGTGAGCATAATTGACTGTTTTGAAGTTTTTATTCAGAGACCTGGACAACTTACAGCAAGATCACAAACATGGTCAAATTACAAACATAACAACACCATCAAATTTCTTGTTTCCATAACACCAACAGGATCCATTTCTTACGTTTCTAAGGCATTTGGGGGTAGAACATCAGAGAAGAAGTGGCTATTTCGACAAATTGGAATATGTCGATCAGGTTTTAGCAGACCAAGGATTTTTAATAGCTGAGGATTTGGCAAACTGTAACGCGACTCTGGTAATACCAGCCTTGACAAGAGGCAAATCCCAACTTAGTGCCCGAGAGGTGGAGCAGACCAGAAAAATTGCCAATGTTCGTATACATAAGGAGCGAGCAATAGAAAGACTTAAAAACTGCAACATTTTGAGTAGCAGTATGACCATGCATATGGTTCCGTATTATAATAATATAGGCTGAGGGGTTATATTAAAACAAATATCAAACGCAAAGAAATGTGTTTTCCTTTTCAAATAATTGTCAGTTTCATCATCAAACACTTCAGTTGTTATCCAAAAACGAATATGCACATAGGTCGATCTAGTAAGAATGGAAGTCCCATTGACCAGCAGTAATAGGAATGGAAGTCCCACGGGTCAGTAGTACTAGGAATGCAAGTCCCACGGACCTAAAATCTGAGGAACACGTCCTCCACACTAAGATTCCGAGGAATGGAAGTCTGACGGACAAAAATTAAAAACTTCACGAATTATGACTTGGAATGGCACGCTTCTTGGATTCAGTTGTTCCTTTCTCCTAACTTCCTGTTTGCAAATATGAAAGTATTTCAGAAACTTTGGGTTTAAAAAAAAAAAATTCGTCCAACATATTGAATGCACGAATCTGTTAAAACCAACTGCTTTATATACCTTCGGAAGAAGCAAGATGTAAGAACTCGTTTCTTCTTCTTTCAGATAAAAATTAACACGGTTAAAAATTTACTCACGTGCTAAATGGACAAGTTTATTTTTTTTATGATGTATCGTAAATTAAAAGAAGAAAAAACAATTCGATATACATACTTGAACCACAACATTCTGAATATGAAATATACACTTATCCACTACGCTATGAATGAAGTACGGAAGCACAGTGGGGACATGTGCGTTTTTTATATAAATTATCTCGTGGCCACGAGATATATTTAAAAAAAAACGAATAACAAAAAGTTAACTCGTGGCCACGAGATAGAAAAGAAAAAAAAAAGTACTTACCTACCGTTCCAATATGGCGAATAATGAAACTAGATTTCCATTGGTTAATTAAGTCGTGGCTACGACTTGGCTTTCGACACTTCATTGGTCGGTTAGGTTGGTTGGTTGTATTTATTTTCGTGCTTATATCCAATTAAGGTCCAAGCACGCTGTCCTGAGCACACAACTCGGGTTCCTGTGCTGTCTGTCCAGGTCAGAGGTTAGTGTTAGTAGGAGACACGAATCCCGCTGTTTTTCGATAAACAGCAAGGCATCTTTTATATGCACTATCCCACAGACAGAATAGCTCATGCTAAATCAGTTGTTGACCACTGGTCGGTATAAGTGGTATACACCTACCCAATGAGCCTTGCGGAGCACTCACTCTGGGTTGGAGCCGATACTGAGATTAAAAATCCCATGCCTCGACGGATAGCCTAACCACTGCGCCACGGAGGCCGGTTGATCGGCTATATCGTGGTCACAAGTTAGCTATTTGTTTTTCGTTTTTTCTTTATTATATCGTGTGGCCATGACAGGGCTTTCTTTTTTTTCTTTTTTTTATTATATCGCGTTGCCACGAGATCACTTTTTTGTTTTTCTTTTTTATATCGCGTGGCCATGAGATAAAAAAAATTCTTTCTTTTTTATATCGCGTGGCCACGAGATCACTTTTTTTTACTTTTTTATATCGCGTGCCCACGAGATAATTTATTTTAAAAACACGCATGTCCCCTCTGCGCTTCCATAGTTAAGGCTGCTAGGCACCGAATTTTTAGTCATGCCTTTCTGATAACTCGTGCATATTGCCTAAAGTAACATATAATGCGTCGGACTTGCATTTCTGTTACTGTTGTAGAAGGAATTGAAGTCCAGTAGGAATACAAGTCCTAGATTTACTACTAAAAATACATCAGAAATGTAAGTCTGGGTAGGACTAAGATTCGCAAGGAATGCAAGCTCGATAGGACTACGATTCCTAGGAACCGAGGTACGGACCTCGGATCCTACAGACTTGCTTTCCTTTCATACCGGCGCTCCACAGGAAAGTCAGTCAGCTTTTAGGTACGTATCTTTTACGACGCTTCCCTCTGGAAAATCACGTGATATCTGTATTAGCATTGTACTTAATTCTTTTTTGTTAGGAGCACCTCAAAGCACTGTTGCGACCAGGCGCATACCTGCCTATACGCAAGTACGCTGTGGCGTCCACATCATTTGTTTTAACAAAAACCCACCAAAATACATGAATAGAATGGAATATAAAACAGTATGATTGCATTTAAAGTTATCTTCTGATTTGCACATAATAACAATTGTGATTTTTATGTAAAAATGTAACATATTGTTTTCATGATTTAATAAGGTGACTATTTTTAGCTATAACTCAACCCATTTTTAAAATATCACTACATGTGACATACCTTGCAAATATGCAGCATATTAACCATCTGTTAAAACATATTTGAGCAAAATATTGACAATAGTGGCAAAGACATGACCTCTTAAGTATCTGTATCCCCAAAATGAAAAATATAATAAATTGCACTATAAAGATTTAAAAATACATTTTTACTTTGTTAATCCATACGAAACTTGGAATGCATAACCACAATGGAATACAAAACTATAATTGTATAGAAAGTTATGTGTTTACTTGTTAATCAATAAAAATTGTCACTTTTGAGTAAAACGACGTTCCATTTTCTTTTCCGATTTAATAACGTCAGTGTCTATATTTACCGATAACTCGACTACTTTTTAAAATATCCCCATATATGACATATCGCACTAAAACACTGCATATTAATCATCTTTTAAAAAAGATCTTAGTAAAATCATCACAACGATTGCAGAGATAGAGTCATTTATCTATCCATACACAAAAAATGAAAAATACTAACAGATGTGCAATAAGGATTTATAAATCAACATTTACTTAATTAATCTACATCATTAATTGTACAGATAGTGAGAATGTAATATAAAGAAATATGATTGCATTTAAAGTTAGTTGCTGACTTGCAAAATAATAACAATAGTAATTTTTAAGTAAAACAATGTTCCATTTTCTCTTCCGATTTAATAAAGTGAGTGTCTATATTTACCTATAATTTGGTTATCTTTTAAAATATTCCTATATATGGCATATCAAACTAAAGAAATCCATATTAGTCATCTTTTAAAAACGATCTGAGTAAAATAGTCACAACGATAGCAGAGATTTAGTCATATATTTAAAGTATAAAATTTGTAGCTGTAATAGTTTTTGAGATATATATACCAGAAAGTATATATTTGTTAAAGGAGAAGTTTGCCCTTATTGACCTTTGACCCCAAATGACTAGTAAGTGAACCACTAGTTCCATGTCATCACTAATGTTGACTGGTAGGCAATTACTTTTGGAATAATATATGATGCGAGTGGTTGTAGGGTGGAATACACTAAGAGGTGTTTGCTACTCGCCCATAAGTATAACACTCCATGCCCATGTATCTACAAGTATTGAGCCAGAAGACCTCATCACTACTCTAAAATGGCCAGAACCAAGTATATTGTATTACTGTCTGGTGGCTACATTATTTAGATATACTTTTACAACTGATAAACAAGATAAGAAATGCAATGCTTTAATGTACTTCGATTACTAGTCACTGCACCAAGTGACCTCTACATACCATACCTTACTGTGATGGGGTGACATTAAGCTTTCAAATGACATATGATGTAAGTGTGTGCATAAAAGCGTTTGGCATTTTGACTTTTAAAACAAAATACATTTTCACGAATTTCCTTTATAAAGAATACATTTCTATTTCAATTCAATCAAATATGGTGACCTTGACCTTGACAAAGATATTTTTTGTAACCAATTGTTTTGAACCCAGTTAGGTATTATTATATTTCAAAATAAAAAGTACAGCTTGGGTAGTTATATTGTTATAGAAAATAAACCCTTATTTAATAGAATTAATAGATTTGTCATCACTGAACTTTAGCTATGGTATCTATGGTAACGAAAACAATTATCAAATACAATGTTTTTTTCCTAAAGGGCAATGGGTACTCAATATTCAGCACAGTGATTTTGATCCTGACTCATATACGTATCATATGGTGATGAATGATATACAGTAGATAAGATAATTTTAGCAATATTTTCAGTTTGACATTACAACTAGTGACCTTAACCTTGATCCTCTGTAATAACCTTGAACTTAACTAACCTAGGTCATGATTACAATCAACTGGACACTTATTTTGTGCTTTCAGGTTGCTTAGTTACATATATATGTTATTTCCCACCATCAATTTTATGACAAACAAGTAGATTCTGATAGCTGAGGGTTGTGGCTAACTGAAAAACATAGTGAATGAAAATCCCTAGAGGGGGAAATGGTTTCGAGTATTGGCCCATGGACTATAACAGTAGTATATAAATGTTCAGAGACATTTTTGTCACAACGCTTGGGTTAAGGGCAGTAGGGGTGACAATTGGGGTGGGTCAGTTATGTTGACGAAATCTATATTTCAGAATCTAAATCTTAAATTTCAAGACATACCTATAATGTGTGACATAAATCACTCTATGCTGTCCTTTCCAACAATATAAGTAGTATATAAATGTGCAAAGACATTTTTGTCACGACACTTGGGGTAAGGGCTGTAGGGGTGAGAACTGGAGTCGGTCAGTTGAATTGAAACAATCTATATTTCTGAATCTAAATCTAAACTTTTGGGACAGAACGAAATAATGTGACACAAATCACTCTAAACTGTCCTTTCCCCCTATAGTAGTAGTATATAAATGTGCAGAGAGATTTGTGTCACGGTGCTTGTAGTAAGAGCAGTAGGGGTAAGAATTGGGGATGGACAGATAAAACGACATTTGGGGTAAGGGCAGCATGTGAGAGAATTTGGATCAGACTCGTAAAGTGACAAAATCTATTTCAAAACCCAAGTGTTAAATTTCGGGACATACCGACATGATGTGACAGAAATCAATCTGTGCTGTCCTTTCCCCCTATAACAGATGTAGACAGACAGACAGACAGACAGACAGGCAGGCAGATATTTTATTATATAATGTATATAAATGTGCAGAGACATTTTTGTTACAACGCTTGGGGCAAGAGCAGTAGGGGACAGAATTGGAGTCGGACAGATACATTTTAAAAAATCTGTATTTCAGTCTAAATCTTACATTTCAGAACATACCGAAATGATGTGATATAAATCACTCTATGCTGTCCTTTACCCTTATAACAGTAGTATATAAAAGTGCAGAGACCTTTTTGTCACGACGCTTGGGATAAGGGCAGAAGGGACGAGAATTGGGGTCGGTCAGTTAAATAGAAAAAAATCCATATTTCAGAATCTAAATCTTAAATTTCAGGACATACTGAAATGATGTGACACAAATCACTCTATGCTGTCCTATCCCCCTATAGTAGTAGTATATAAATGCGCAGAGACATTTTTGTCACAACGCTTATAGTAAGAGCAGAAGGGGTGAAAATTGGGGTTGGACAGAAAAATTGAAAAAAAAAAATTCGGAATCTAAATCAATTTCAGGACATACCGAAATGATGTGACACAAATCACTCTATCATAGAGTCTATGCTGTCCTTTCCCCCAATAGAAGTACTTTGTTTATAAATGTGCTGAGATATTTTTGTCACAACGATGGGTTTAAGGGCATGAAATTAGCTCTAATTATACAGTGAAACGAGTTTTTACAATTTTTAGAAAGTGAAATCAGAGGGATAAACTTGGAAATTGCTGACTAGATATGGAATGACAGTTTGTGCTGGAGTATCTATGTGCCTAACGCTAAGGTGTATGTATGAGCTTTTAATCAGGCAATGTCATTACAAGACAACCTGGAGGCCCCATTTGGTTGCTTCTTTAAAAATACAAAATAAAATACAATGTTTTTCTATTTAGTTTTGGGCTCCTGTAACAATAATGTTTTTACTAATGCATTCATAATAATAAAATTGTAACCATTAATATAGTATTTACCACAATATACATGACTGTTTTTTATATATAAACTGCATACTGATGTCTTTAAACTACTTTTTTATGTATGCAACTGATGTAAACAAACAGTTTGTCAGATGGCGTTGTTGATGAGAAATAAGAAACATCAACCAAGACACCCGGTCAAAATGGTAATAAAAATGTTTGGGTCGTGTGAATTTTGGAGGGTCGGTTGCGTTAGGGGAAACAATTAAAAAAATTGTTGGCCTTATCAACATATTTTCCTAATCAACATATTTTTAAACAGTGTTTGCTTTTACTTATTTTCATGAATATATTCAATTAACGTCCAAGAACGCTGTCCCGGGCACACAGTTCAGCTTCCTGTGCTCTCTGTTCAGGAGAAAGGTTAGTGTTATTAGGAGAGATGAAATATGCTCCTGCCACACTAATATGGCTACTTTTATCAATAAGCAGTAAGCTAGGTAATCCTTTATATGCACTACATGTATCCCACAGACAGGATAGCACATGCCACAGCCTTTGATAAACCAGTTATGGATCATCTTTAAATATACACATCTTTTAAAACATAAAACATGCCTGACCAGTATTAACTTGGGGTACATGTATATTTTGATCTTTGAAAAATAAGACTTGCATTTTTGTGCTTCACAATAGATGTAAACGGTAATAAGAAGTAGACCTCTGAGATAAGTCTATAAATATTACAAGAAATGTTTCTTCAATGTTAAATATGGTAGCAGAGATTGGTACAAATTTACAGCTTTTTTGGTGTTCACAAAAGTGCCCTCTATAATTCAAGAATACATTGGTCAACTGTACCTAAACAGGAAGAAGAGATTTTATGCTATCATAATATATACCAAGAAATCTTAGTGTACTTAGTAGGGGGATTTTTTTCAAAAAAAGGTCCCTAAACAGCAAAACGTAGTTACTTGTGTCATTACCTATTGGCTATGCTCTAAGTCATCCTTGAATGTTGTAACATATTGTGAAAGTTATTATCACATAGACGAACAACAATGAAAATCAAAGAGTTTAGAGTGTACTAATATATTTGAAGATAAAAATCAGGTTTCCTCCATTTTTGATCTTAATCACTTTTGGCTTCATCCCTACCAGCTGCTCAATGTTTGGGGGAAAATTAAAATGCAATCAGGATTCCCTGGCTGAATATTTCATTCGAGCTTGATGCCAATCCAGCAAGACTGACCAAGGTTTACAAATTAAACACTGTAGCACACATTACACGATTGTCAGTGTTTTGAGTTATTTATCACGGGTGCTGCAATTAAATCATGGTTTTGTTAAAACTAACAGGCTACAGTCTTCCATTTTGAAATATTAAATATCCATTAAGGCTATACATAAATAAATGATGAGATTTTTGGACTCCATTGCTAAAAAAATTGTGAGTCTAACATGATTTTTAGAGGCTTTCGGATTGTCCACTGTACGTATACTTAATTATGTTTTCCTATCATATTTCTAGTAATAGTAAAGCCTTTAGTTAGGTACAGTTTATTACTATGGCTGTGGTATGCATGGTCTTATATACTTGTAAATACTACATGTATTTATCATGAGAGATTTTAAAATGTTTTATTAATATCTGTCTGAAAAATAAATAAAGTGCATTCTAATTATGTAAACAATAAACATGAAATAAAAATACATGCCATAAGGTTTGTGTTCAGAAGAGACCTTTTCTTTAAGAAAGTGGCGTCCAGATTTCAAACTTCTGGATCAATTTACTGTATCCTTAGATTTCCCTAAAATTATATGTTTAAGTCTCCACCCACTTTCCTTTCTTTAGTTGTGCTCGGTAAGGCACTCACATCATGTTTCTAGTTTGACTAACTTAAAATTACTCAGATGTTACATCTCATGGTGAAGGCTCAGGACAGTTTCCTTCATTACACCAGCAGCCAATTTTGTAAACAACATTAACTATAGTTAATCATTTACCAAGAAAGATTATCAGACTACCAATAAATAATTCAGTGTATTAGCAACTTATACTGAACAGGTGATAATTTATTAAATTATTAAATGTAATATTTTCAGTTAAATATTTCTTTGTTGTTTGCAAATATGAATAGTCCTGGGTGGGAATCGAACCCACGTCCATGATGTATAACATTTTAGGACGCAACATATAAATTTCATCAATGTAGCTGACTGATCCAATTTCTAACCTTTACTGCCTTTACCCCAAGCGTCGCGACAAAAATGTCTCTGCACCTTTATAGACTACTACTATAGTGGGAAAGGACAGCACAGAGTGATTAATGTCACATCATTTCGGTGTATCCTGAAATTTAAGATTTAGATTCCGAAATACCGATTTTTTTTTAATGTAACTGTCCGACCCCATTTCACACCCCTACCGCCCTTACCCCAAGCGTCGTGACAAAAATATCTTTGCACGTTTATATACTACTACAATAGGGGGAAAGGACAGCATAGAATGATTTCGGTATGTCCCAAAATTTCAGATTTTGATTCTGAAATATCGATTTTTTTTCAATTTAACTGACAGACCCTAATTATCACCCCAACTGCCCTTACCATAAGCGTCGTGCCAAAAATGTCTCTGCACATTTTTAGACTAATTCTATAGGGAAAAAACAGCATAGAGTGATTTGTGTCACATCATTTCGGTATGTCATGAAATTTAAGATTTAGATTCTGAAATATAGATTTTTCAAATTTAACTGACTGACCACAATTCTCACCCCTACTATCCGTACCCCAAGCGTCGTGACAAAAATGTCTCTGCATATTTATCTACTACTTCAATAGGGGGAAAGGACAACAGACTGATTCATGTCACATCATTTCGGTATGTTTCGAAATTTAATATTTAGATTCTGAAATATAGATTTGTTTTCAATTTAACTGAATAACCCCAATTCTTACCCCTACTACCCTTACCACAAGTGTCGTGACCATGGGACTAAATCCCAGGGGTACATGTCACACCCACACACTTTTTTGACAGGGGGGACGCCTATATAATTACCCCTCCCCCCCACTTGTTGCTTAGAAAAACTGAAAATTTCAGTGAAATTAAAATTAAAATGCCTAAATAATAATCTTTACCAGTATTTCTCTT
>JAULBS010057769.1:0-23032 GCA_032355785.1 Symmetromphalus regularis | reverse complement strand
TTTCTTTTAATAATAGCCATTTAAGTGCAGAAAAAAGATGACTTTTCAATTTTTGACATTTTTATAGATAATTTGGCGAATGTTAATGTTGTGCCAGGGCTAGCCCTGAAAGTGAATGTGACACTTTGTTCTGGAATTATCCAAGTTGCGTCAAATTACACTGCTTAATTTAGATTTAGTTTGATATGAGCACAGCATTTATGATTCTGATCTGAGAGTAGTCTGAAACATGATAATAATTTAATAGTCACCAACTATTATTGTCTTTATTTTTATTACATGGTTTAAATAATAAAAACACGTTTGACAAATGTTATTGATAAGATCAAACATGTCTTTTTGATAACAGATATCTAAATAGTTAGAAAATATACTGTTATCATTAGATGCAAACAAAACCTAGTCATATTTGGGGTACAAGATGTGATTACCCTGAAAAAATGTCATTAATAGTGAAAAGTACTCATTTGTGGTGTCACCTGTTGTCAGCCTCAAATGTAACATATTTTGAAATTCATTCACCCATAGATTCTCAACAGTGAAAATCAAAGAGGTTAACTTAGGATGTTCTGAAATATTTGAAGATGAAATCCCAGTTTCCTCAACTTTTTTTAAAATTTTATTCAATTTTTTTGCTTAGAAAAAACCCGAAAGGTGTTGAAGATAAAAATGGATTTATTTTGGTTTAGATCAGGGATTTACCGGACTCGCAAAACCTGCATAAAGGACTCAGTATCAGAGACACTGCATCCTATGGGACTCCTATAAAATATCAAAACTATTTTGGTTATCTTATTGACTCATTGTCATGAATAAACAATTGTCATGAATAAACAATAAACTTTGTTTAGACGTATAAATTCCATCTATGACAACTCTGAACAACAGCTATTTTACAAATTATACTGATAAACGAAATCAGCTGAGGTTTATCATGGATAGTGCAAAGGTATCATTCATTAATAATAAATGGAAGTTGGAATCTAAAGAATTGTGTTTTATGGGACTAGTATTATGTAAATTTTACTCATCACCAGCTATTTTTATCATGTAATGGAGGTCATATCTCTCCCACCATTAGACGAATAAAAAATGGCTTGTAATAATATTTTGTGCAAAATCTTATTTCCTTTCAGTGAGTTTATATTTATCATTTGATTTTTAGGTTTGGACACAAGTAAAGTAAAGCTGGACGGTTACCTCGTACAGTCGTACGGTGGGGTTCGGCAGGGCTGGGGGAGCCATGAATGATGTGGATTGGGATGACGACAGTGCCGACAGCTCCTCCAGCAGTGACTCTGGCTCTGAAAGTGATGTCAGTGATCATCCCAAGGAAAAACAGTTCTCAGTGCAACACACAAACTTTGATGAAGGCCAGTTAAAACTTAAGATAACCTGTACTGGACACAGAAAGATATCATCCCTACAGAAATCTGCTTCAGAAAATTTGTGTTTCAAGACACCTTTCCTTCGTGACAAAGGTTGGGTGGATACACTTGCAAGCACATCAGTACAGAGTAATCTGCAGGTACTGCTGATAGATAATTATATTTTTAAAGGTATAGAAGCAGCCCTGTAAATTCATAGGTACCTAACTTCCACCATTAGATTATTTTGCTATATCAGTTTGAAGAAAATAAGAATATTTTTTATACATATTTCTGTGATGGCAAACCATTTATAATGCAATTTTCATAGCTTCATTGGTGATTGGCACTGCAAATTCCAAGGGCAGTAGTACATTTTAAAAGCTGCTATTTAAGAAGAAGAAAAGGAAGAAATAAAAACCTCAGTGTTTCGTTAATAAAAGGGGGATGAATTGAGTAGTAGAGGTTCTTTTGTAAGCACAGTTGATAACTATTAACTGCTTGCTTGAGAATTTAACAAAGACAGCATTCTTTTCTCAGCTTTACCAACATGTAACATCTTGGTAACCTGAATGACTGTTCTGGACTATTTCTAAGCCTATATGATAACATTATTAGAAAATTTTAAAAACATAAATTCAAGTGTCTTGGTCTGATTTCTTTTAGTTGCAATATCAGATTAAACAAAACAATGTAAAAGACTACTGAATTCATTTTATAACTGTAATTTATAATAATGTTATTCTTTGTTTCATTCTGAGCTATTACTGTAATTAATCAAAACCTTTTTCTTTTCTTCAGAAAACTAATCAAGAGACAACATCTGTTCAACAGAAGGTGCCATACTCATCTTTTGGTGGACCAGTTGATGATGCTGTATTTTTGATGGAATCTGATTTAAGACAAGCTGAGCACAACAGTTCACTATCCATCGTGACTGACAATTTTGGCACCCAGGGGACAGTAACTGCACCTGGAATTTGCCAATCACCTGGTAAAAACATAGTTAAGAAGCCTTTGAAAGGTATTCCTAAAGACAGCATCCCAGGTAAAAGTCCACGGATAAATAGTGAAGTTGATTCTGGAACAGAGAGCAAAGTTTATTCAGATTCTGAACGAGAGTCGGTGGGAGATTGCACAACAGACACAGAATCTTCTCGTACTAATGATGCCATCAGTATTCCTTCATGTTCTCATCATAGCTATTTCTCAACTGATGATGAAGGTGATGATAAATACCAACAAAAGGCAAAACGGATAAAGCTAACAGCTGCAGTTCATACCGAACAGCTTCTTAAGCTTGACACTATGTCTAATGTATCCCCTGATAGTGGCATTCAGTCAATTGGAGGTTCTCCGTCAGGAAATGAATCTCCAAATTCTGTCACCAATGGTGAGCATTTGTCATCAGAAAACCAAGTCTCGGAACAAGCAAAGGTAGAGGGTTCTCCTCCTTCGTCACAAGAAGCTAGTTTACAGCCAATTCCAACAATGGAAAAGGATTATGAGACAATTTCTTGTGTTGAAAAGGTGGACGAAGTTGTAAAATCATTTTCCTCTGGGAAGCGTAAACGAGGTCGGCCTCCAAAACGAAAATTTGCTTTTCTTCAACACAGGAAAAGTAAATTGTACAATATGGATACTACAAGCACAGAAGTAGCTAATTATGCTGCCCCTATTGAATCTGAACAGCAATTGGAATCTCAAGAAAAGAGTATCTCAAATGAATCTTTTTCATCCAGTGAACAAAATCAAAGTTCCATACCCAGTGTTTATGACTGGCAAGAGAATGAGGATGTTGTTAGTAGATTTATAACAGATAATGATAAATTATCTGATGATGAGTTGCCATCAGTACCAAAAAAGAAAAATAATGCGTCATTAAAACCAAAGCCAAGCAAAAAGGTGTTGAATGATGGCAAAAAGAATGTGCATAAACGCTCAACTGAAACAATTCAAAGTATTCATCGGAAAGTGTATGATAAAAGGCCTGTTGTACATAAAGAATGTAACAGTGGGAACAAAATTAAGAAAGATGAAAAACATGTAGAAAGGACTTCATTATTTGACTTGGATTTAATGCAGATAGGTGAACCACGCCATTCGTTTAATGAAGTGTGTAACAAGGAACCTGTCAAAAGTAGGAACAGTAGTTCAAATCTGATAAAGACAAGTTCTATAGAAACCAGTTTAGCATATATTAAGGAAAGACTCAGTCAAAAAGCTTCTGGTTTCGTGAAAAGACGCCCTGGACGGCCAAAAGGCTCGCCCAATAAGTCAACTATTTTGAAGCAGTTGGGACTTATTCCTGATAAGCTTCATAGTGTGAAGAAAGTTAGTGCTTCTCATTTGAAAAAGACTGGTGTGAAAGCAATGAAAAAAATTGAAAAGTTTAAAAAGACTGGAATTAAACTGAAAAGAGGCCCAGGTAGGCCACCAACAAAGTTTAAGGCACAATCAAAAAAGCAGTTTCGTACAAAATCTTTTCTGAAAAAGTTTAAGAAGGCAGAAATGGTTTTAAGTTCAAAGGTTGAAGGCAGTCTTGCTCAACCCAGACGTAAACCTGGGCGTCCACGTAAGCATCCAATAAACTTGAATAAAACACAAAGCAATATATCATTGATAGCTGACTCTTCAGAGTTTGGTTCAAAACCAAAAGTTCATGACTGTCTTTCTCCTTCCGGTAGTGAGTTTGAAACTTTGATAAAAAGTGTCCAAGACTCGATCAATTCGCAGTTCCAAGTTAGAGAAAGTGACCATGATGAAATTCATGATCTCCCCATTGAAGACAGCCTCAGTGCTATTGAGCCAACTTTGACCACAGGATCATCTGAGCTTTCAGTGCCATCAAAGGCACTAAAGCCAAAACCGAAGATTCGCAGGCCAAAGCTTCATGTCATGATGAGAAAACACAAGAAACGAAGAAGAAAGAAGTTATCTAACATGGCCAAGGCACCAGCAGATAAATTAATTGAGCCCAGTTCCGACCAACTTTTTCAAACTCCAGAAGCATTATACTTAGAGCTACCAACTCTTCATTCATCAGCAAAGCCTAGTGGTAAACCATCTCCATCTGGCATTTTCCAGTCACCTGCCGGATCTCCTTTGATACCAAATTTTCAATTTCCTTCTCCGGTAGCTCCAGCAGTGTCATCTGCCTCATTTGGGTCAAAGTTTCAACAAATGGGATCCTTCACTGGTACTTCTTTCTTTGGCAATGACCGAATGTTCAAAGGATTTCAGTCATCGAAAATGTTGAAAACACAATCAGGTCTTGGAATAGTTTCACCGGGGACGTTTAGAACACCATCAGACAATATGGAAGATTTTGGTAAATTAGCTGATAAAAGAAAGAGAAGAAAGAAGTTGCTGTATTTCAAATCTAAACATAGGAACATAATAGATCCTATGTTTGTAGCTGATCTTGACATGATGTTGAAAGACCTTGCTAGCATGGCAATTTCTGAGCACCCAGGAGACAACTTCATTCGTGTCCGACCTGGCGAGGTTTTGTTGCCCAGTATTTTCAGACTAAGAAAAATAAATGTAAAGAAAAAGAAAAAGGAGAAACTCATCCTTGAAAAACCAAAGAAGAAAAAATCCAAAGAGCATGTACTTCTGAAAGATGTTACGTTATCACAAGACAAGCCAAGAGGTCCAAAGAAGAAGAATGTTAATGTATTAGATGACCAAGAACCACCTATTCTAGAAAGGCAGATCACAACTCAGCAGTGCTTACCTCCTAAAAAAAGACACAAATTAATGATGACGTCTTCACTGCAGGCACCAACATTAGAACCTGTGCAGGGAACTGTTGTTGAAAAGCGCAAACCTGGGCGTCCAAGGAAACATCCAGTATTGGTTCAACAAAACAATGGTAAGTAATAACTTATCATGCTGGTACTTTGTTAAAAAAAATGTTTCTTTAGCGATTTTGTTGGCTTTAAAGTCAAACCTACTGAATCATGTTTCAGAATGGTTTTTCTGCAATTCCGTCCACATTTCCGTTATCGCAGAAAATCAATGCTTCCAACAAATGCAGGTCTATTTCGTGAAATTTTAGGGAAAAAATTTCAGGCTAGTGATACTTGCAGGCTAATTCATTGTCATATTTACTAAAGCAGAAAATATCTTCCATACAGGCCTTAAAATTCAGACTGTTGCAACTGCACTTAATTTCTTTTACCATAATACTGTTATGGCAATTTCAAAACAATCGACATACTATATATTTTTTATGATGGCTGTGCTGCCATAAACCAATTTCATTTATGACAGCACTGATGACGATGACACATTTTGATGGCTGCCACAAACAGATAAGTCATGTGAATAATATTCATGATTTTACCTTGTGCGTGCACATGCTAATCAGTTTGATAAAAGCATGTCTCAGAACAGTAAAAGTATCAATGTTTCAATGAGAGGTTTGTGTCAGCAATAAGTTTCTGGTGGAATGTAATTTCATAGGGAAAATAATAAAGGGTCACTGACAGAAATAAAACGGGATCACATTCCATGCCATGAAATGTTATTTTTGTTGTATCAGTCAAACTGTCCCATAAAAATCAATTATACTAGTCATTAAAGAAAATGTGCCTGTGACACTACTTAATATGCACAATTAAAAATATACACAACTCAGGTTTGGTAACATAAGCTGTATCGAGTCAGTTTTATATAGAAATGTTAGTTTTCATTTGAAGTTAAAATGCTTGTGGTTCAAAATTGTATGCAGAACTAACTTCTTCATGAACAATGTCTAAATATGTAGAGCTCTTGAAAATTTGCAAGACCTGTGCTTTCACATATATGTAGAGGCACTGATGTTCTGCAATAACGAAAACGCGGATGGAATCGCAGAAAAACCTAATTCCTGATTTTCACAAAAAAAGGTATTGCTAGTTTCCAAATAGTGCAGTTTATTAACCTTCAGACTACTGAATTCTTTTAAGAATTACTTCTTCCAAAAACTGGATTAATTTTGAGAAAAATTAGTTTGTGAGGCATCTCATTTCGGTCAAATATTTTGACTTTAAAACTTAACAAAATAATAAAATAATATAAAAGTATGAACAAATTGATACTATTTTTGGGTTTCGTAGGGCTTTTTTTTTTGTAGGTGCACAATTTTCGGTCTAGAAATGTTTAAAAACAAACTTTTTTTTTTCTCTGACAATTATGTGAGTTGAAGATGTATTACATATTTTGGGTCGATTTATTTATAATATTCCTGATAAATTAAAAAAAAAAATTTTTATATGATCGATTCTAATTATATACAAATATGTTCGCAAAAACCGAGAATTACTGAACTCGATGATGATATTTTTGGAGCGCAATTATTCACGCCCCTTGGTCGAAATCAAGGGGCGCGCCTTAAACGTGAAACCCTGTAGCGCCACTCCACCTTTGCTCGTCACATTACAAAAAACTTTATGAAAATGACCCGCTTTAACGCCGAAAATTTTGATCGATAAAGTAGTTCTAACACTTCAAAATTCTGCCATTTGGAATTGGGAACATTCTATGTATATATAGGTTTTGCGTCATTTTCTCCCATAATGCATTTAAGCAACTGGAAACACTAATTTTAAAGGGCCAGTTCGTTTCTCCAGAATGCACAATTTCATTACTCAGTACTCAAGCGTTTGCATGATGTTGACGAGATATGTCGCCTTCGGTGTCCAGAAGGTTAATTAAACGGAAAATGGTCAATACTTAACTACACTGATTAGTTTGGACCATAAACATTACCATTTGTTTGGTTCGTACACTTTTGTCGATATAACGGAGTAAACGGGACGTTTTTTTTTTGCTCATATTCTCTGACAGTTATGCGAGTTAAAAGATTTATTACATATTTTTGGTCAATATATTTATAATATTCATCATAATTTATAATTATGAAAATAGATTTTCACGTTTGGTAAATAAATGATACAATTAAAGTCATTTCTATATGTGATCGATTCTAATTGTATTCAGAGATTTTTGCAAACTCGATGTATTAAACAAGTTTCAATTCACATGGGTTTTTTATGTGTGTTGTTTTTTCGTTCATGCAAGTGTGTGTTTAATAGATAATATTTCATTGAAACACAAAATGAAATAATAAAATTTACTAAAACGGAAAAAAAGGAATTTGTTAAAATCTGAAACGGAAAAGGGGAAAATCAGAAATGGAAAATCAGTGCCCCTATGTATGTATTTAGTGTGTGGCACATTTATGACTGGTTTATGCTGTATTTTGTATCATTGCAAACTGGATGCATATAAATTCTATATATTCTGTGTCATTTCAGAGATTACATTGAAAAAAAATAAAAAGTGGTATAATTACATTCCGATATATACCAGATGCATGTGAAAGAAATTTTAATGATGTTTACCACTTACCCTTTTGGTACTCATAATCATTCGATTTTTTAATTTTAATAAAATATGTACTGTAAATTCTGGAGAAAAAAAAGGAACGTGTATATATATATAAATTTTGCTTTTTTGCACCATGTTTCAAAATTTACAAGCACACATTAATTTCCAGGTTACAGAGTGTTTTAAAAAGCACCAACGGTTATTAGCAAAATTTATGTATCGTGAAAGAACGTATTTGAAGAAGAAAAAGTTACATTGTTAATCTATTTTACAGTGTGTGTCTGTATGACCTTATTGCAACTTTCTTTATAGCAGTGAATACATTTTAATATGATACTTCAATTTATAAGCTCTACATGTACACACATTGTACATGTATGTTCATAAATGATGACCAAAAAAATGTTCCTAGTTATAGATCAGACCTTTTTTCCTCATAATTATTCACAATACTGAACACATTTTATCACATCATTTAGGATTCAGCAGTTATTTGCTTTGATATTATGACTGAATGTAGATAAGCCTGACCACTAGATAGATTTGGGGTGGTTGTGAGGTAAATTTACTCAGCAGTCCCATTTTTCTCAGCAAAATCACTGATTTCAGTGAAAGCTGAATTTTCACGCCTAAATGTGAGGGGAAAAAAATCCAGTCCACAATAAAAAACAAAAATTCAAACCCTTGCAAAAACTTGAGCACACGACAGAAACAGATTAGATTTGGCTGATATTACTTGACATCTGAGAGACTGAGTGAGACAAGACTGATGCCATTTTGACTGGTTCACAAGTGAATTTAAATTTTAAAGACCAAAATGTGTCCACATATGTGCCAGTTCAGCAGTATACATGTTTAAAGTTTTTTGGGGGGTGGGGTACAGTGTAAATCAGTTTCTGGACACGTAAAGATGGAACAAAAATTTAATGTCCAAAACTAAAGTCATATTTTTATTTCATTTGCATGATTTTTATGGTCAGCTGATCTGTAAACCAGGTCATAAAAAATAAAAGGCCTAATGTTGGCCTATACATGTACGTAGATCAATGTCAAATGTATACATGAATGTGACACACAATATCAGAAGCAATATTCTTCCTAAACGTGACAGAAATGTTTAATTAATTATTCCATATTACTGTTACCAGTTAGTGGATATTTGATGTTAGATATATGATATTGGTTATTAGGGGTGCTTTAGACGAAACCAGCTGCTGTGACATAAGTACTTTTTCTAAATAGCAGCACAGACCTGTCAACCTTGAACACTGGCATAAAAAGAGACTGACCCCCAAGAGAGAGGAGATTTGACAAAAAACAGGAGATTTGACAACAAAAAAACCAGGAGATTTGTATATATTATATACTAAAACAATTTTAAACACAAATATTGTGTATTTATTACACATATTCACTTTTGGGAATGAATGGTTCATTTATGTTCATTCAAAAATATGAAGACTCCGTGGACTCGTGAGAGAAAATATGGAGAGTCCAAAACAAAATTTAAAGAGTCCATTGTAATTATGTGAATTTGAAGAAGAAATTTTATACCCAATACAGTATGTTGTGTACAACAACTAATAATACAAAAATAATTGCAATTAAATGTTAATATATATCATTTTTTTATTTTCTGAAAATATAATTTTACGAGAAATTTAGTAAATTATTATTGCTATAATTAGTGTAAAACTGGAACCATTGTGCATGTGCTTGTTATGATTTGTTTGTATGCACAAAAAGTGACATCACACAGGGTATAGGTTTAAAGTTGCATAGCTAAAAATATTATTGGTCAACATATAAATATTTTGTAGCTGAATGATTACCAACTAACTATACTTTAAAAAAATGCTATTTCTGTGCCTCTTCTGATATTGTGAGAAGTTGTACAACATATGTTATAACAAAGAAATAAAAATGAAATGCATTAAAAAAAAATAAAAATGTATATGGTCGTGTGCAGCCTTCTCACCATGTGACACTGCCACCATTTATTTTTGTTGATATTTACTGACACAATTAAAATAAATGTTTGCATTACTGAATTACAGTTAAATATCTGAAAAAATAACAAATATGTACTAGTAAGAAATTTGTGGATGCTACTATAATTGCTTTGAAAATTATGTAGCGCATCGAATGACCGATACTCAACGGTGCTGTGTTTCCGTTAGTGACTAGTTTCCATACATTTCGCTTTTGAAATATTAGCTTTATATAAGCCAAAGGCTTTCCATATTTTAAGACCTAAAATACACGCAATATATGTTGAGGTGGGATTTTAATTTTTTTTTGTTGGATGATTTTTTTTTTTTTTTTTTTTGTATTACAAAATTGCAATTTTCCTGGGAGTAAAGGAGGATTAACGAAATACCAGAAAACTCCCGTGAAATCTGGGAGAGTTGACAGGTCTGGCACCAAGGAATAATTTATATGCACTTCTCACTGACATGACAGCATATGGTAGTGGATAACTGGCTGGAATGAAATAGTCGAACAGGTTCATTAAGAAGATCAGTCTAATAACTAAGAGTATTCTAAAAATCCAACAAGACCCGGCCCCTTCGGCAGTTCATTTCCACTACTAATAAATTTCTAGGCAAAACCCTGTTGTAAAACATACCATAATCTTTGATATACAGCAGTTGTGGATCACTGATTGGAATTTAAAAAATCAGTTCTTCCAATGCAGGGGGTGAACCTGAGACAGATGCCATATCCCTTGAGTTATATATCTCATTGCCAGAGGTATTCAGTTTCAGGATATTTACATAATATCATAAAGCTAGTTAAAAACAATTTGTAGTAGTATCTATCTTTAATTTATACTTTAATTAGTATCCTAATCACAAGTAAAGACTGAAAGATGACTTATTTTAAAATAAGTACTTACTTAAAAAGTTGGAGTATGTAAGTTGTAACTCCTCTGAGAGAATTTTAGGGGTTGATTTTGGTAGATTATGAACTGCTGATCAGTGTAATTACATATTTAAGTAGTGTACATGTCCCTATTAAACCTTGAAGAGATTCATTGTAGGTTAGAGCTGATATTGACATTTAAAATCTTTCTCAGGACTATTGAAAAAAAATCACGGAGCAGTGATTTATTAATACACATTCGTGTACGGACTATAGCTTTACTCCGAAAAGCAAGAAATACATGTTCTGTCCCATCTGTAGCTAACAATAACGTACAATTATAATATACAATGTATATTTAATAATTACATGTACATGTGTAGGAGTGTCATCTGTAGCTAACAATAACTTACAATTATAATATATATTTAATAATTACGTGTACATGTATGGGTACATGTGTAGGAGTGTCATCTGTAGCTAACAATAACTTACAATTATAATATGTATTTAATAATTACGTGTACATGTATGGGTACATGTGTAGGAGTGTCATACATCAATAAATATATGTGGACAGGGTGGTTTTTATATTCTACATAACAAAGATGTATAGCTCTAATAATAATGACTATTATATTGAATTATAGACGCAGTTAAATCACTATGCTACTTTAACTCCAGCTATCAATACCAGCAGGTTAACTGTATCATATAACAGTTGAGCATAATTGATTTAATCTCTGCCAGTTTAGTCTAATTGAGTCAGGTCTTGAAGTTGCAGCTACATGGTTTTTTGTGTGGGATGTTTTGATGAAAGCTGATCTGTCGGCAAACATTAATCTGGGCAGGCAGTAGCTTGCCTGTTCTATGGCTCCAGTGTAGGCTGCCAGATATTGATTACCCTTCTTGGTAGCATGTTTATATTCTGCAAACTGTGTGGGCTAATGAGCCGAGGCATTTATTTCAGGAGTTGTTACATGCGGATCAGCCTCACTGTTTTCATGTGAAGAATCTTACATATGGATAGGATACATTAGTTCTGCTGTCATGTTTTAAAGCGATTTTTAATAGGATTGTTATAAGATGCTTGAGATAAAAAAAAAAATTTTTTTTAAAGATTGCACTGTGTATATATATGTTTACTGTAGCTTATAAAAATACCATTTCATTGTCATTCTTTTTTCTTCTTTTAAAAAAAAATATGTTGGGTCTTTTTATTTTATTATTATAATTTTTTTAATGGGGTTATAAGTTATAGTAAGCTTAACTGCACAGAAATAATTTACCATTACATGTAAGTTAAACTTTATCCAAGAAACATGTTGTTAAGTATCACATCACAAATCATTACATCCAGTGTTACTTCATTGTTCAAAATACTTTGGAGGCTGGCTGACACTTGAGACTTCATGTCCAAATTACCAAATATTCGACATCCAATAGCTGATGATTAATACATCTATGCTCGTTGTATCTTTAAACATAAAAGAACAAAACTTTTAGAGCTTGACTTTGCAGGTACATATACATTCATTTGTTAGCTTTGCCATCAGATTTTTTTTTTCTCATCATTTAGTTGTCAAACATTATGTATTTGCAACTCCTGGCCTGCAGAGGAAATCTGTTCCTGCAACATAGGATACTCTTTCCAATTAACAGCATGTGATCTTTTATATGCAGTTTCTCACACAGGATAGCACATACCAAGACTTTTATTACATCATTAATTGCCTTTGACTTGAACAAGGAAGATGTTATATAATGCAGTTTCTGACACAGGATAGCACATACCAATACTTTTCTTTCATCATTAATTGCCTTTGACTTGAACAAGGAAGGTGTTATATAATGCAGTTTCTGACACAGGACAGTACATATCATGACTTTTCTTATATCATTAATTGCCTTTGACTTGAACAAGGAAGATGTTATATAATGCAGTTTCTGACACAGGATAGCACATACCAAGACTTTTATTACATCATTAATTGCCTTTGACTTTAACAAGGAAGATGTTATATAATGCTTGGCTTTAGTATCATGCACATTTGTTCAGTGACAACCTTGTGGCTATTATATTTTATCTGACATATTGTTTAGAGATGAAACCTACCAGTAGGTCTTTTATATTCACTTTTCCACATACAGGATAGCACATATCACAGCCTTTATTAATCAGTTGTGGAAAACTGGCTGAAGCAAAAAATAGCTGTACACTGAATGGAATTAATCTGACAAAAAAAATAATCTCGGACACATGTCAACAGTAATTTGAGTAAGTCCATTTGTTCTTTTAAGTAACAGAAGCCAAATAACCATCATTTATTATGATCTAATGTGAGACAGCTTTCTATACTTTGCTATTATTGATTGTTCTATGAGGCTGTGCCTGAAATCCTCATCAAAACATTAATCAATAACAAGTTTCAGTGGGTTTACACATCACTAGTGCGTCTATATTTTCCAGCTGATAGTGCTTTTTCTTGCTTCACTTGCACACTTTGACACTGTCGAACACATTAACTGCCTTCCTACATGAAGCTATTCCCGGTTTCATTTGCTCATTAGCTGAGATATAAATTCACATGATCAAAGATGAAGCGATCATTTTTCTCTAGTTATGTTCATTTTTATCCCAGCTAATCAAGATTAACGACAGGCCTCAGAATGCAGCATTTGATATTTTTTAAATATGAATAGAGGGAGGAAAAATCAATGAAGAGATACTGTTTGTACACAGAGCAATAAAAAAAAATGTGTTTGTTACTTGTCCCTTGGTGTTAAAAATAATTAGTGTATTAGGTTTCGTAGCATGCACATTATATGCGCAGTGCTTAAGATGAGTCATGATTATTATTTCGTGTTAGAGATGACTGTACACATGCCTGGGATGACTGTACATTTGTTAGCATTGTAGACTGGAAATCTTACCACAAGGGAGTACTGATGTAGCTTGTGCGTGAAAAACATACAAGTAGTCAGGGATTAACTTACACATGCACAATTTAGAGCCATTGTCAGTCTCCATTCGGTTCTCATATGTTTTTCCATTGACATGAAATTCCTAGATATCATTGTAAAAGCAGTGCACAATTCTTGGGGGAAACATTAAGTTGCTATAAGGACACCCAGTTTGCACTTGAGCACCTACACCAGTTCAATAAAACATGGTACCTTCTGACACAGATAAAACAAATAGTTCAAGAGACCATCTTATCTGGCTTGATATTTAAAGGTAGAGAGTTCTACAAGATTTTAACAAGTAAACCAGACTGTTGGTCTTACCTAAAATATTAAGCACTGAATGGTTTCACAATTTTGAGCATCTGAAATACAATATTGCGACGGCATTTAATTGTAAGATGAATAAATTATTAACTTTAAGCTATTCATGTGGATTATCATATTAATACAAATGGAGAATACCATATTTTTCTATTTGTAGTGCCCGGGATCGATGCAAAATGCAAAAGGGACATGCTAATTAGAGTACTAGATGACGTTTTGTAATACGTGTCCAAAAAATGCTCTGCTGCTCAATGGGAACGTTTTATACGTATACCAGCAGGAAACGGATCTTTTCATAGGGGATTTAGTAAACAGTTACACCGGGCACAAAATGGCGTCTTGTTCAAAAACATCATGGGCCGAATTTACAAAGTCTGTTTTTCTCTTACACGAGTGTAAAAGTGTTAACCACACACATTTAATGAAGGTTTGGCAATTGAAAGATCATTTGGAATATGGAAATGACATTTTCCATGTGTTGAATTAGGCGGCTGTTATACTTACGGATTATACGTTATTCATTGCAAGTTTTACTAATTTAAGGGTGCAATTTCTCGTGATAAAAGAAGGTGCTTATATTGGGGGGGGGGACCTATAAATAGAAACAATATGGTTGTTATTCACTACTAAGTTGACAAAAAAATATGTGTGTGTTCTGTCTTGGAAAATACATGGGGATTGGATTTAGTTTAGATGGTAGAGCATTTGCCTGAAATACACATGTAGATTATGTACATTTTACTTATACAGTGAAACCCCTCTATTAGGACCATGGGACTTAATGAAAGTAGCCTTAATAGTAGGGTGGTACTATTACTGGATTACTATCATTTCCATATCATTATCATATCATACTGTCTTTATTTTGTTTGTAGCCATCTAATACTAGTATATCTACATGAACCTTTCTTTTCAGTATCGACTGCACTTGTGTTTTACCAATACCGAATGTCTCAGCAAGCTTGCATTGACTTATTCCTGCACTCTAAGTTTTTAAGTTAACTTTTTGCTTCAGTCAGTTCACAGCGTGTTTCCCTTTCTTGGGCGTTTCCATTCTAATACTCTGTGATTATGTTGTCTCCGTATGTCGAAATAACTTGTGGTTCGACTACAACATTCATGTTTGGTTTTCGGCATTTTGACAACACTCGCTTAAAATAAAAAAGCTCTTTAATAACCCTTCATTGTTATCTACTGGATAAGACAGTCACCTTCTTGGAGCAATATTCAAATTAACAATTAGCACCCTATTGTCTCGTTGAGATTACTGAATGTATATAGAGATTACACAACAAGACCCTGTAGAATACTAATTTTATTACATCTTGTGTGTTTTGAATCGTACATCAATCGCTTTCACTTGTGATTCATGATTCAAAACACAGGAATTGTAATATAATCAGTATTCTAAGGGGTGTCATTATGTTATCTATCTATTGGACCGTGTTGTAAAGTTAACTTAACAAGATTATGTGTACTGATATCACTTACTGTGATTTAATTTGAGAATTTTTGGCATTTTGGATCAGAGATACTTATAAATGTCAAATATAACTGCATTTTTACCTTTAGCTGTTGTTTAAAATGCATTTTTGAAGCTGTTTTATTATGTTGACTACAAAAATGTTTGTTTACCTTAATAGGCCTAGACTGCTGTCACTAGTGGGATGACACATTTATTTTTTAATCTGTTTAATTATATTTACCTGTATGAATTCAGATTAGTGTGTATAGTATAATGTTTTGGGTTACGATTTTGTTTTAACGTAGTTATTTAGCTGAGATTGCTTTAATTAATAAGCATTCATTTATGTGCAGCTTGAATCAGAATTATTTATAAAGGTTCCTTTTGAATTTATGAACTTTACACCTGTTGTGAATGTGCAAAATGATATCAAAGAGGGAAAACAATAACATTAATTTTTAAATAAAATAGTTTTTTTTGGTGTTTTTTTAGATTATAGGTATTTATTTCAGTCCGTGTAGCAGTGCATTAACGTTAGCTTGATGGCTATTGTGCTATTTTTCTATTTCATTCAGTAGACTGCAACTTTCATATTAGTTGTGGCACATCCATATAAATAATTAAATAGTGTTGTAGGGTAATGTTAAATATATTCCTTTTGTTTATCTATGAATTAAAAATCTCAGAGGCAAAGTTAATGTTTGCTGATTTAACATAACAAACTGGTTTTGTGAATACTATAAAGCATGACATTAATTTGAATCTGTGATATGGTTACTCTAAAAATGTATTTTCATTTATGTTTCTAGCGTGTTCATTTTTTAAAAGTATTGTGAGTGAAATTAATCTTTTAAAAATTATTGTTATGTTAATTATTGCATCTGTGTAGCCATTCACTCAAGCTGAAGAGATTAGTTCAAATCCCATCGGAGGCAGTCTTACACTGATAAATTGTCAAAATTACCAAATGTTTGGCATTCACTAGTTGATAAATCAGTGGTGTCATTAAACAAAACAAAACAATGTAGGTATCACATTTTCATTATCTTTTTTCTTATTTGCATTAATTCCATTATTTACAGTATGTAAAAAAAAATCTGATCTGGAACCTTGAACTGTTCTAATTACAAATATCAAATATCGGAACATGAGAAACACAAGGTAGTAAGTGACATTTGATAAATTTGGAAAAATTGGTTATTGAACATTTAATAAAAATTTCTAAAATATGAATGTTTTATAATTTCGGTAATCAATGATGGTCATAAAAAAAAAAAAAAAGTATAAGTATAAACGTATAAACATGAAAAGTACAAACATTAAAAAAAAAATTAAATCGTCATATTTGTAATTTTCTTAGAACTTCAGAAATGCTACTTACGACCTTATGTTTCATAATGGACATTGTGTTCTCATTTAAGTTTATACTTTTATTTTCTGTAAGATATTTGTCAGTCAGTCACTAGTCATTGAAATTACAAATAAAATGTATTTTAAAAACATAATTCTTTATTTTAGGTGCTGACAAAAATGTGTTCACTCAGCTCACATCAAAGACGTATATTCAGCCTCTAGATGTAGGTATTCCACATGACCATGACCTTTCTTCCAATTCATCTACAACATCCTACCCATCTCCCCCAATTCTCGACATTACGTCAACACTTGGCATTGATGGTGCTTCCTGTACTGACTGTTCATCCCTCCAGTCCCCCAACAAAAAGGCAGCAAAGATTTCAAAGCCCTCCCATAGTGCTATCAAACCTCAGTCATTATCATCACATCCAGTTAAAAGACATGGTTTCAAGAAACGTAAGTTAAAATTGAAAAAAACAGAAGAAGTTCATAAATTGTCTTTGAGTGAAAGTAACTTAAAAACAATTAAATCTGGGAACAGAAAGACTAAAAATGGAATCTCCAAAGACATTTGTGTGAATTCATCAAATGCTAATGCTGTGATCGTGTCGCCTGACGGTAATGACCTGTGCAATAAGTCTGCAGACAATGTGTGTAATATAATTGATTCTGTGATACAAAAAGCACGTGAAAAGCAGGAGTCGTTGCCGCACAAGCGACGCAAAAGGAAAAGATTTGTCAAAAGGAATCTCAAAACGAAACGACCCGTTGTTCATGATACAAATATTTCATCAAGCAGGTAAGAATCCTTTTATTTACTTATCGATTTCTATTGTTTATAGGATTATGATTGTTAAAAATCTTGCACATGGTTTTTCCTTCAAGAGGATTATTTGAATGCCATTTTTCTTAGAATTGCTGATATAAAACCAATTTGGAAAGCTTCTGCCATTGGTTAGCTTTTTAAGGATCTGTTATGATTTAATGGCATAAGAGGAAAATTGTGTTTTTCCTTTTATATTTTTATTTGTAAAGGTTGGGAAAATGTTGGCCTATTTCTTAAGTATAATGTGCCATAATTTGTCTTCCTGAACTTAAATTTTATGGTTTAAATATTCCACATCAGGAATTAGATCCAAGCATTTATAATTGCACCATAACAAACCTGGAAATAATTTTTTGAGATGTGCCTGTCAAAATGTCCTGTGTCAATCAATTTGTGCTGGTCAAAAACGAAAACGTACCTGCCACCAAATTAAATTGAAATTTATAAAATTTAATATTAAAATAAATAAATATTAGTTTTAAAGAATAAAGTGGTTTTTTTTATTGCACACCTCATCACAGATACTTCAACTTTCGAATTATCTTCATGTTTCAACCACATGGACGCATTTGTTTGTATCAGATCGTCACTTACCCATTTCAGCAAAGTACTCAGTATACGCCAAAAAAAATTGCGAACATACTAATGGTGCCGCAAATTCAGTTATGTGCGAACTTATTTCCGGTTTGGCTATGAACACTGTACACTAAATTCATAATACATTCAACAAGTTATCGAAATTTCGTACAAATGCAGATTTCAGTTTTCTCAATGTTTTTACAAAGATTATATGTGATTGTTCATTAATAATTATGAATATTCTTAATCTGAACGGAAACTAGAGGGTACAATCAATCAATACTATTTATCTAAAAAGTTGCACCATGCACATGTTCAATCGATAACAGGTCTTATCGGAAATATATATATAACACGTATATAGTATGCTGATACTGTCAAAGTGTATAAATGAAAGTAGCAATGCACATCTCGCCACGCATAGCATCGGAAGATCGCATTTAGTGCCGTGACAGACACTACATTGCATCCTCAAATACAAATTATAAATATTTACAAATGGTATAATCTAATGAAGTGATATATATATGAGAAAATAATGGGTGTGTAGTTTTGTATAACAAATACTCCAGTGTGGTTACTAGGCTACTTAGTAGTGCCCTGAAAAGTACTCGGTTTCTCGCAGTACTGTAATAGCTTTTTTCACAGCCTACTTTTCATTTTTTGGTAAAAAATATGTTGTTTATGCATGCGAAGATCGCCGGCTGTCATTACTGTTGTACCCTGCAACTTCTCAAACTACTGAGGACCCTGACTTTGTGTATGAATTTTTGTTTTAGCCTCTCGACAGATGACAGTGACAGCTGCGATGAAGTGTGTGCACCTATCGTTCAAAGATTTACAGACCCTACTAATCCACCCAGAAAACGCTACCAAAGAGTTGGTCTGTTTTCAGACTTCTACAAAGAGGATGAGTATGTGTTGGTGTTTATACATGTGGATATCATTTTTATTTATTTATTTTTAAAGATCTCACCTACTGCAGTTAAATTTTAAAAAAATCTTTACTTCAATATGCTGACTTATCTTTAAAATATTAAATACATTTCCAATTACCATAAGGCAGACTAAACAGCAGTTATTTTTGTTCTCTGCAGAGACAAGTTATCTTATAGTTGCAGCACTTTCATTATCAGTCAGCAGCTGTATGTTGAAGACATTTTAAATTGAAATAAGAAATATTCTCAGTGTATTAAGAAAAAAATTCTACACTCATATTTTAACAATATTTTAATGTTTTGCTTACCTTTAGAAACATACAAAACACAAATTGATGTAGGACTATATTTAATATTTAAATTTTTTTTATTGATCATCAGATGTTTTTTGTTTTTTTTAAATCCTATAACAGGATGCAGTTAAAATTTTAATACCAATTTTATTGTACATACATGTTTCAACTTTTCATATTAAGCACCTAGATGTCAAAAGTGATGATACGTACTTGTTATAAACGCCCACACAAAATAATTAATAATTAAATTTATATTTACAAAAGTTGAAACTTTCTGTTCCTTTTCAGATATTCTGCATTAAATGTTTTGAGAAAGCAAAGGTGACTTTAAGATGCCATTAATATAATTGATTGCACAAACAGCTTTGACTAAAACAAAAATATTGGTTACATGACAGACTGAAGTTCTTAGAGTTTGTTATAAATTTTATGCATATTATCCTCAATACTAATTGCTTTTAATTATGCCATATTGGAGTATACTTCAGTCACTTAATCAATATCTTCTCTATACAAAACTTTTATTCATCATTAACTATGTATGGTGTTCCACAACATGTTTTGTTGGTGAAACCTGCCAGAAATAAAGTGCTTCTGCTGTTAGCTGTCTGTTGACGCTGAGAGGAGCAGTTGAAAAGCATTCAAGTGGAAATAAAAGTCACCACATCTTTTGTATCCTGAGTACTTGCAAAGAGCGTCAGTTTAGGGACAAAGCCAGAAATCCCAGGTTTCTATTCATAACCACTGGACCTTGACAATAAAGCCAAGCAGTGTGTGCTTCACTCAAGGGTCAGGCATGAAAGGCAATTTTCTTTTGTTAGACAAGCGTCGTACATTTCAGTTTTTTTTCAAAAAGACTTGTCTTGTTCTAAACTGTAATCTAGTCATGGATGTTGCTGGTGTTGTATCATTTAAGCTCCGAGACATTTTCAACAAATGATCTTAACAGAAGTCCCCTCCTACTTGGCTATCTTGTTATCATATCATAACACTTTGTCATGATCGTCATTTTGTGGGCCGTACCACAGGAAGTAACCTCTTTATTGCATCTATAAGCTTATGAAAAGCCACAATATTTGCTCGCAGCTGGCCACCTGCGACAGCTGGTGTTCATTTATTGCCAGGCAATAGAGCTCAAATCATAGAACATCAACATGGTGTCTCACTATACTTTCCTTTCAAATAAAATTGTGTTTGCCAAAAATTCATTGTTGTCTCTTGTCTGCACACCAGAACACTGGCTAACCAATAGACAGACAGTTCTGTCGGCACTTGTGTTAAATGGCTAATTACATTTGTGGAAATGTATTGTAAAAGGATTAAGATAACTCTATATTTGTCATGCTTTGTGAATTAATTGATTTAATTTGATCATTGATTTGAACATGGTATCACAGTAGTGTATTAATCACTGTTATGGGCATCATGCATTGTAAATAATGAATACATGCCTGGGAGCTGTGGGCATTGATTGAGGGCAACCTCCTGCTATTCAGATGAATTAAGATATAATGATTCATCTGAGACTTCTAAAAGCAGAGTCGTGTTGCAGATTTTGCGCATCATTTGCAATGTAATCAATTGCATTATATTTTTTTCTATTTGGAGTTATAGTTAAAGAATTACAATTAATCGAATATAACCTAAAATACGTTCTTCATTTATGACATTTATAAATTGTTTGTGACTCAGTGGTTGAAAATAACAAATTGATTGATTTATTTAATTACCCAATAATGTTTTGAGATCAGCCAGTTTTTTTTATATAAGGAAGAAAGTAAAGGTTATGAACTCTCAAAACACATTAACTGCTGTTTTATACTACTAGATGATTATGTGGAAATACCTTGAGGTTATCTCTCCCACTGTTGTGTAATAAAAATAATAGGGATTTAATATAATTGTTTAATAGTTAAAATTATGGCAGTTACAGAGTTGGTAAATAAATATGCATGAGAAACACATTTGTTGACAGATCCACTCAAGTGATAAAACATTTCACAAATATAGATAATATTATGTACAAATTTATAAAAAGAAAACTCAACCTAAGTGTTTGCAATGGCATTTCAATTGATTTAGTTGTCTGCTACAGGCTGTATAGAACTGATTTAATTATTATTATTGTGTGTGTATATAAAAAAAATAAAAAATTATTCTCCAAAGAAAAGAAAGACTTGAATTTTAGTGATATTTTGAAAGATTAATTTCATTATTTTTCGTTTTCAGTCCTCGAAAGCATTCAGAAAATCCAAGGGCTAAAGATCGGTTGGCATATAATTCAGCTGACTTCCCCCGTGGCTTTTTGCCACCACCCCTCCATGTTGATGGCTACCTCCGTGAACGAGAAGTTAACTTCCAGCTTCCATTTGATCTCTGGTGGATGCATAATAATAAGATGGTAAGTAAAATTACTTCGAAACAAATGTTTCCTAGGTGAAGTTGCACTAAGTTTGAGATTGCGTTAAGTGATAATAGCTGAAAAAATTAGGTTTTTCACAGAAAATATCTTTAAATCAAAGAAATGTTCAGTTTCATACAAAGATTTAAATGTGTAGAGAAGGTCAAACAATCATTTCACCTATTTAATTCCATCTTGTCATTTAAATTACCATATACACTGGCTTGTTAATCAATCTTTTCTATATATGATATCCTACTCAAGCACTAAAATTTTGTTTTCAATTATTGACACTTTTAATTTATGAAGTAAACAAACTGAAAAAAATAGTTTGATTTCTTTGACACGGCAAATAGTGAAGCTCATTGCATGACTTGTCATGTAGAACATACACTTTATAACATGTCATGCACACCTGTGTGCATATTAAGGAAACAGGAAATATTCTACCAAATGTATTGTTATGTATGAGATCAGTTTAAAATGAATCTTGACACTGACTGAAGTGAATTTTTAATAATTATGAAAATGCTTATTTGGTCTGATTTCTGTTTTGTGTTTCTTTTTTTATTTTCTTTAGTTACCTAAGAAAGAAGAACCAAGAGCAAAATACAAAAAAATCAGGAACAGTAAGTAACTGTTACGTTTCCTGTTTTAAATATGTGATATTGCTACTATTGTGTGGCATTATGATTTTGAAATATATCTGTTATACCCTGAAATAGTTTTTTTTAATAAAAAAATTTTATATAGAATTAATTAAATATGAAGAGAAGGCAAATGAGTATGACAATTTGTAAAAAATTATCTCTACTTTCTCTTGGTTTTGTAGATTTAAATTTTTTATCACATGAATAATCTTAAAGCAGGTTTTGGTTTTTGTTATTGTTTATTTGTATATTACAGATGTTTATTATGATTACAAGCCCACAAATCGACCAGAACCTCAATCATGCTCATGCAAAAAACCACAAAATCCTGAAGAACGGGCTTGTGGTGAAGATTGTCTGAACAGGTAATTTGTCAGTTCTGATTAATGACAATCTGTACACGTTTTGTCAAAAACTGGTGTCTGATCTAGTGCTGTAACATCTGTTGCCCAGCATAATGTATCTTGAGTTATCTCCCATATCTGATCATATTCATACACGTCGGATGCATTTAACTTCCATTAATTTCCTTGCTGCTTGTCAGAAAGAGTAGCCTATGTGGCAGCAGTGGGTTTCCTCTAAATAAATATGTCAGAATGACCATATGATTGATGTCCAAT
>JAULBS010057768.1:1594-38715 GCA_032355785.1 Symmetromphalus regularis | reverse complement strand
CGCTTATTATCAATATTTTAAAAATAATAATGAATTATGCTCACGGACAAATAAATCATAAACCATAAATTCGACATGGAATTCCCTGTACCATGGTTCAGGTAAAACGTCTTGCATGATATAAAAGTGAGATCTAATATCACAAATACATGTAAATTTCATTCGTAATTAATATATAAAGCACAAAGACCCTTACATTCCGTGGGTATATGCCTTTAATGCCAATCGTGCAGAAAGTGGGACAGAGGGGCGATGGCCCCGGACATCCATTTCAGGGGGGCATACAATCAGAATGATATTAAAATTAGGCCCTATCTGGTTACAGGGCCTCAGTAAAAAAAATGACTACACACTTGTACCTGTGGGGCCACTAGTACCTGTGGGGCCCTTAGTACCCGAGGGGCCTTAGGCTTCATCCTAGTCAGCATTTTGGATAACACGCCACTGCCACTGTACCAATTTCATACATATTATGTGGCGGATCTGTAGGTGCGCTAAATATAATATGCATAACATTAAAATAGTAATAAATAAATAATAATAATAATAAATGCTGCACTCATAACCCGTACATTTTAATTGTTATTTTCCCACTGAGAAAATAATAGCATTGGTTTAACAGGGCATTTCATTGGTTCGTTTAAGTCGTTATGACCAAGAAGCTTGACTGTAGTGAATATGACGTCATAATTTGGTGAAAGTACAAATGGCATCACTACAACTAACAAAATTACAACCTAACATCATCCATAAGATTATAGGATTGCATTCCTCTAAACGGTCGCACACAGAAAGGTAAAAGAGAGGAACAGTCAGAGATAATAAATAGAATATCAAACTCACTACCATTTGTTATCAATTTTATGTCGCTCGTGAAATAAAAGTTAAAGCTCGTGACTAAGAAAAGCTTTCAGCACATAAATTTGGTAATAAATGGTAATGAGTTCAATATTCGGTATATGATTCCCCCACCCCTCCACTCACCCTAAAAAGACAGGGAAATAGGAAAGAAAGGTTTGTTTTGTTTAATGACACCCCTAGAGCACATTGATTTTAATCTTATCATCGGCTATTTGACGTCAATTATATGGTCATTCTGACATATTAATTTAGAAGAAACCTGCTCCCGCAACATAGGCTACTCTTTCTGATAAGCAGCAAGGGGTCTTTTATATGCACTGTCCCACAGACAGGACAGCACTTACAACGGTCTTTTATAGACCAGATGAAACGGAAAATAGCCCAAATTGTAAGTGCAAATGGGATCCGACAAGAGGATAAAAGAAATAAAAATAACTTCGAATGCTACCCCCTCTTATATTAATGTTCAAAATATTCTTAATATTTCAGGAATCTCCACCAGTTCGAATGAAATTTGTGACCCGGAAGTAGACTTGACAACTCCCATAGTTGCAGGCGTTGCCACAGTAACCTTCCTTCTGCTTCTCACATGTCTGGCCATCCTGGTATTTCTCAAGAAAAAACGAGCAAACCGGAAGTCAAAGAAAGAACATGTTTGCAGTGAAGACAAACAGTTGCAACAAAAGCGAATGTATCCGTATATTGTTACTAATCAGTGAAATACTTCAATCCGTTTTTAATTTTATTTCCTAGGGGCAGGAGGCAGGTGGGTTAATTTCTTTTAGTAAATAACGGGGAGGGAGTGTCCAATAATTTAACCTTCTTAATAATAATCCATACTAATGCAACCATATTCAGTGGCGGAGGTAGGGGCCCCATGCGCCGACCCCACACACCATCCCCCAATTTTAAAGATTTTTATCTCTAGCGTAGACAGCATGAGGCAGACGAGGGCTTGCCTCATCAGGAATTTTGGTGGATTTGTTTTATTTATTATCCACATGGTTCAAGCTCCTAGCATTTGGGTTTGCTTTAGCGTTTTTCCCTCTCTGGCTACGCCTCAATTTTTTAAGTATTATTATACTTTTGTTTTTGTTTTTATCTTTAAAGAATCCGAGGATTCTTCAGCCCCGCCATTGATTTTCTGAATCAGACACTGACATCCTTTGAACAAAATTTTCTAAACTTTATATTTTAAGTTTTTATGAGGACTGCCACTTTAGCCATTTTTAATTCAAAAATTATTTCTGAAGCCAAAATCCGAGGGTATGGTAAAACATCAGGGGTTGGAACCAGGGGTGAATGCTAGGGAGCTTCAGCCCCCACCCCAATAATTCCCATAAATATGTTCTTTCATCGTTGAATTATTCACTGGCAAATTCTGATGTTCAGAAAAGGAAGCAGCCATATGAATTTCGTTTCAACGCCCCTGAACTTAGACTGGGAAATAACAACAGCTTTTAAGAGAAAATAATATATAATATATCATCCTATGTGTATTTAGCAATGACGATTGGTTTCGCTGTTCTTCTATCAGTAATATGCATATTTTACGTCTTTCTTGTCACGTCATTATCAAATTCAAAATGGCTGATATCAAAGTCCTTGGTCCAAGCCTAAAGTGGCAGTCCTCATAAACATTTAAAATAAAATTTTATGAGAACTTAATTTCAAAAAATTATTAAAAAAATAAAAGTTTGTGGTTATATTTGTGTTTTATAACAAAGATGTTACATTTGTGGACACCCTGTAATAAGACTTTAAAAGCTATTTTGTTGAGAAGAGAAAACCGTTGAAAAACCAACCACTGAAATAACCCAGGACAATCGGTAATGTCGTGGAGATTGCCGCGGTGTTTTTCATTTTCATTCGGCACTTTTATTTCCTCGGACTAAATTTGTTTTCAAGATTTATTTATTTGGGAGAAAACCGAGTTGGAAACGTGTGAACGCTAAAATTTCCATCGAAAATGCCGTGAACACTATTTTGCCATGGACATTTTCTTAATTGCAGGGATTAAGAAAATGATCGGGGTTTACTACCTCTTGCCCGCACCACCACTGCCAGCGGTTTGTAATACTATCAAAACCACACCTACCCATGTATTGTCACTAAACACAGTGGTATAGCATGGGCGTGGCCACAGGGGTGATAGGCACGGGAGAAAAATTTAAAAAGTTAAAATTTGTTTTATTTAACGACTCCTCTAGAGCACATTTTTATCTTACCATCGGCTATTGGACGTCAATCATATGGTCATTCTGACATATTTATTTAGAAGAAATCCGCTGCTGCCACACAGGCTACTCATTTCCGATAAGCAGCAAAGGTTCTTTTATATACACCATCCCACATAGAGGACAGCACATACCACGGCCTTTAATGAACCAGTTGTGGACCACTCATTGGAATGGAAAATAGCCCAAACTACAAATGCGTCCACTGAGAAGGATCGATCCGGCGACCGACCGTTCACAGGGATACAAAATTTCAAAATAAAATGGTAATAATAAATAAAAAGTACCGTTTTTCAACATGGTGGGCAAATAAACGTAACATTTTACAGTTTAGTTTTTTCTCCCTAATTACAATCATACTGTCATCATGAAATCCTTATCAGTGAATTATATAATACCTATTAAAAGCGTGATTTCCGGTTTGAAGATATGGGTACTGTAATGTTCTATAACGTGTAGGGGTGCAACGATAAACCGGTATATTGCAATACTTGCCGAGCGCAATACATACAGCGATATGGTTTCGTTTATCGCGATATATCTTACTAATGAGTATCCATCTATAAAACATATGACATTGACAGTAAGTTTTAAAAATAAAAGTTAAACTTAATTAAAACATACAAATTTACTGTTTCTATAATTATATTATCTTTTTTCATCAGAAACAGGTACATGTGTACCTGCCTGAGATATGTTTTGTAATTAGTATGATAGTATCAAAATATGACTTTATCACATCTTGGTAATTAATTAATATGTGCTGCAATATGGGTTTGCTGTATCGCAATATATCGCAATACTGTTTTGTCTGTATCGTCCCTAATAACGTGCGTGGTGGTGGTTGTATTTATTTTCGTGCATTTATCCCATTAAGGTTCAAGCACGCTGTCCTGGGCACACAACTCAGCTTCCTGTGCTATCTGTCCAGGGAAGAGGTTAGTGTTAGTAAGAGACACGAAACCCGCTGCTTTTCTATAAATAGCCAGGGATCTTTTATATGCACTATCCCACAGACAGAATAGCAGATACCACGGCCTTTGTTAAACCAGTTATGGAACACTGGTCGGTGTAAATGATATACACCTATCCAATGAGCCTTGCGGAGCACTCACTCTGGGTTGGAGCCGATACTGAGATTAAAAATCCCATGCGTCGACTGAGATTTGATCTCTGTACCTACCAGCCTCGAGTCCGATAGCTTAACCACTGTGCCACAGAGAAAAAAGATGATCTCCAATCATTTCAGTGGATTTTATTTTATTCAGTCTAATAATTATTTATAACCTGTTCTTTACTTGCTTTATTGTATTAACAAGCAACACAATACAATTATCTTCTTACAATTTATGCATTTCTGTACATGGAACAAAGACTACTTTCAAGATGTGCTACCAGCTCTAAACAGATTATGTACACAGCAAAGCATTTTAATGCTGACAACAAAGATATCAAGTGTTAAATTGATCTGGATGTGGAACATAATATGTTTTTAACCTTCAAATGATTATTTCAAGTAAATTAAATCTGATCAATACTTATTTTAAATTAATTTTACAAATTATAGTTAAATATTATTGAATTAAGGATTATAATAGACATGGAAAATGATTAAGCCCATATTTTATCTTGCAAAAGGGGAAAAAAGAAAGAATTGTTTGTTTAACTATACCTCAGCACAGCTAATGAGAGTATATTAGATGTCAAATACAATGTATTTGTGACACATGGCTCATGGCAGAAACCTGCATCCATCATTTATTCTGTTCTTTATAATTACCAACAATGGGTCTTTTAAATGCATATTTCCACACACAGAACAGCACATACCATGACCTTTGTTACATCAATATTGGACTGCTGGTTTGAACAATAAGCACCAGTTAATCCAATGAATTTTTAGTTTTTGCTTTGTTTAACGACACCAGTAGAGCACACTGATTTATTAATCATCGGCTACTGGATGTCAAACATTTGGTAATTTTGACACGTAGTCAAGTGTGAACCAGCTTCCAATGGCTTTTGAACAACTGTCATCAGCTTCAGAGTCCAATGTTCTACTGCTGAACCACTGAGGCTCACTAATCAAAAAAGAGTAGCCTGTCACTGGGTTTTGTCTGCAATTCTTGAGATTAACCATGACTATCATAAGTATGATCATAATGGAGATTGTTGCTGTGTTTTCAATTCTTCACAGTACTTATTTTTGCTATGGGATGTAATGCATTAACCATGGCTATCAGATGTATTATGGATACTGTTTTTGTTTTCAATTCTCCACAGTACTTGTTTTTGCTATGGGATGGAACACTTGAATTAACCATGGCTATCAGAAGTACTACAGATACGGTCATTGTTTTCCACAGTACTTGTTTTTGTGATGGAATTAACACTTGAATTAACATGGATATCAGAAGGACTATGGAAACTGTTGTTGTTTTCAATTTTCCACAACACTTGTTTTTGCTATGAAATGTAACACCTGAATTAACCATAGCTATCAGAAGTATAATTTTGTATTGCAGGTTGAACTCGGAGTTGACTTATCACCACATACACAATGCAAGAGGATGACAGCATAGTTTCTACTGCAATAACAGTTCATAATTTTAAATTATATATTCACTACCTCTTCTCGCAAGAATTTGGATTAGGTGATGAAGATAGTTGTCCATACAAATGAAAACTGCATGTAGCCTAGGCTAAGTTGTAAATAAAACAAATGCAACAATTTCATAAACATTAAACATAGCATAAGCAAACCAAACAAATACCAAAACAGTCGATGTAGAGTAATGTTAGCTTACAGCCCAATTTGAAAATATATTAATTTCAAAATTGTCATTAAACCTTTGAACTGAAAAATGACACATTACTGGATTATCTCCCTTATTAGACCTGTGGGTTTTCCCATCCCAACTGTTACTGCTCCATAAGGGCTATTTTAAAGGCTATAGTATGTAATGTCCTGTCTTTGAATACCACTTCCAACCAATCAAAAAAGAATATAAATTTAAGTAACAAATTTCTTCCATAAAACATTTATACTTATAGTAATGGGTGTCTTTCATACAATATTGTGTATTAATTACTTATGTTTTGTTTTTGTTTGTTTTATTTACTGACACCACTAAAGCACATTGATTTATTAATTATAAGCTATTGGATTTCAAACATTTGGTTATTTTGACATTTAGTTAGGTGTGAGCCAGGCAGGCTCAAATGGGTTTTGAACCACTGTCATCAGCTTGTGAGACCATCATTCTACCGCTGGACCACCAAGGCTCACAATTACTTATGTCTGACCTTTAGCAGCCAATGATTAAACAATGTGGTCCTGTACCATTAATTGATTGAACAGTAACTCATTTCTATTTACACCAAAATGATTTCAGGTGTCACCATCATGTTTTCCACCAAACAGACATCTGTCTTCATTCACTCCTAACATCTATGACAAATGTTGATTAATGTTTTTATCCGATGACTGCCCAGTTTTACTTATTACATTTCTTGATCAATATTGTATAGCATATATTGAATATCTGAACAGCGTAGAAGTGAAGCCAGAGGAATGAAGACGATCAATCATCACAGTACACATTGGTGGTCTTCGACAGCAATTCTGTCAGGAACGCTAAATGATATGAATTAGTCTTTATGTAAAGTATGTAATGTCAAAAGGGCAGAATGATACCAATTACTCTTTAGTCAAGGTCAGTGCCATATAATTAAGCAAATTTTAGATGACAGAAGATCACCGGTCCATCAAACCTCATGAGAGAGATTTAATACCGGCTTCGAGGCTTTTTCCTTTTGTTCAGTCCCAACTGTGGAAATAAATAATGCTTAAACAGAACCTCATGCTGGAAATTAAACAAAACCAAAAGGAACGTGAACAATACATATTATATAGTTTAACATGCTGATTAGATAAATTCATCATGTAGAAGCATCTCTCGGGGTAAATGGCTTTTTATACACCCTCTGTTCATTGGCTCGGGGTAAAAGAACACACAGAGGTTGCATAAAAAGCCATTTACCCCGAGAGATGCTTCTACAACTTATAATGAAATAATATTGTAACATTTTGAAAGAAATGTAAATGAAAAAGAGAGAGAGTGAAAACAGAATATTTTCTAACAATAAAAATATAGATGACCTAGCTTGTACATGCTACAAGGTTCTTAGAGGTCCTCAGTGACTCCCTCAAATATTTGTATTTATTATAACACTATTTTTAATTGTACATTCCTGTTTGACTTGATCCCTATGGTTTTGACTTTATGAAATTTAATACTATTTCACAAAACAATTTGGAACTTACAGTTTTACTTCAAAAACTTAAACATAAAGCTATTTTAAAATAATAAAATAGTAACATTTTTAATGGATATTTATTTGGTATTTTAGTCAAGTTAATGCATCTATTTATGTGTTTATATAATACAAAATAAAAGGTTGGGTAATTTTTTCACAGATATTTTTATACTAAAATTGGGAATAAATAATTAAATAACATTCAGAAAATGGTGCTGAATATCAGTCAAATAACATAGGTGATATAATGGTGAATTGCATAAAATAAAATGAGTTTTTATTGAGTGAGAATATATTGTATAAATATATATTCCTTTATTTCTGTGTTAATATAAACTGCTAAAATTAATGTTTATAAATCAATAATAATGCTAAAGAAAACATTGAAATGGTGTCCAGCAAAAATGAAATAGTACAAGAAATCTATATACTTTTGTTAGGTTTTGAAGAAAGAATAAATAGATAAATACGGCCAACACTCCTAACCTATGGGACATCAATAATGCATGTAACAAACCATTCTGTGGAAGCCCTTTATCCGGATCTGCTAATTCTTTCTTTTTCTTTTTCCCCTTAACAGGTTTTTTTTGTAGTTCATCAGATCCATGAACAGAAGGACTTATTTCCTGGTTCACAGTCTCACTCACGTTACACTGGCTTCCTTGGTAATCCTTAACAACACTTTTAATCGAGTCAGTCTCATCGCAACCACTTTCATAGCCACTGGTCCTCTGACTTTTGTCCTTTTTTGATTTGCTCTCAAAACCACAGCAGAATCCAAGTAAATTTTTAGCTGAGAAGCTGATATTAGACAATTTGTGTGCAAACATTGACAAACACTTAAAGTGAATGATCAGCTATCACATATTATTTTCCTTGACATCATGATCATCTGCATATATTCTGCAATTTTAAACCAAAAAACTCCCCCTAGCAATGCAATAATATTTAGTCAATAAATATGCAATCCAATACAGAAACTTTATTCTTAATATTGACTAAGCGTTAACTCCATAGACACAAACGTTGAAGATTTAAGTGAAATGATCTACTGAAGTATCTGCATTTGCAAATCCATTGTTCTACTGATGGGAAGTGATGGAAATCCTGGAAGTTTCAGCTGCCAAACGTTGGTCCACAGGTGCCAGTTAAATTCAGTGAATGTTTAAGCGGCACAGAGCTCTGTAACATTTACAGTGTGAATACTCATCACACTGCAAGCTCATTGATAATATTGCAGACATTATTGATTAGCCAGGGGAGATAACTGCTCTGGTATTCAAATAAACAACTAGCTCGATATTGTTTACGGAGGGAAATCAATTTAGTACATTGTGTAGGCTAGCTAATCAGGCATAACACGAAGAAAGAATTTAATGGTTGTGTAAACATCTGCATCATCTATAATTACACATAGTAGACACGAACCTGTCATTAAACCTCTTGTTAGATCACGCATACGTAAGACACCTGTATGCAGTTAATGCATTCATGTTAATTATGATTGATAAGAATTTCATTCATTAGAATAAAAACTCGCTAGACTGGTTTTGACAATGAGGCTTACACTAACTGTAATATGGCAGAAATCAGTCAAATCTCTTTTCAGTAAGTTTAAAAAAAACCTGCTATTAGTGAATCAGGGATAAGAATGGCAATTGTGAAAAAAGTCTGAAAAAGTAAGTGGGGGTCTGGGGGCCTCAGGCCTACTCTAGAGGTCCAGGAGCCAACTTTAAAAAAAAAAACTTTTCAAAGGCAGAAAATCACAAATTTTTGGTCCAAAAAAGTCGGAATTCTGTGAATCTGCAGAATATTCTCATCCCTGGTGAATGCAATCATAACCATTACATACATCCACTTGACATAAGCTTCTTTGCTCATCAAAGAGTATGGTAACACTGATCATGGCATAACTAATTTTCATGTTCACATGTAATCAAGATTTAAGCACACTGTGTTGAGAACAGAATTAAGCTGGCAGCTACTTGTACAAAGTCTACTATGTCCAATTAGTAACCAGGGATATTTTATATATAAAAAAAAGGATATAAGAGAAAAGACTATTTGTGTAACAACACTCCAGCAAATAGGTTAATCAGAAACAAATAGGTGTATGCAATTCATGATCTTCTGACTTCAGAAGAAACCTGCTACCACCACATAAGATATTTTTTTCTGATTAGTCCTTTCCATAAATTTTGTTTTTGTTTTTTACAGGTTGAAATGATAACAAAAAACTAAAAGAAAAGAATCTTCTTTGTATATACTTATTTATTTTTACAATGATTTTACAGCAGAAACTTGTCTAAATAAATAAAACATTCATCCTGATAAGTACAATTACACCAGTTAAGTCATATGTATCATTGTTAGAATCTAATATGTAATCATGTACTGCCATGAAAGGTCATAACTTTTAACATTTATGATGATGTTTTTCAATATGGGCATATTAAAGAATAATAACAAATTAAATTTTTTTTTAATAAAAATACACAGCAAACTGAGTAACCTTTAGATCAAGTTATGCTATTGTGCCCCTGAAGACAAATAATTTTTAACATGATTAATTTCTTCCAACAAATAACTGTTTGCAGAGTTAATTGGACTTGGAAATTAATTATTAACATAGTTAACATTTCAATCAATAACTTATACATCAAACTTATACTGTAAAAACAACTTACAGTATTATTATATAAAAAGACCACAAAAAAACCTTTTACAATGAAAATGAAAACAACCATATGATATCATTTATATTTCAACAAATGTTCTTTTTATGAAACTTCATCCAAGATTATATCCATTAAATTATAGTTAAAAATAGCCAGTGTTATAATAAGTGTATGATCTGTTGTCACAAAAATGTCATGCTAGCTTTAACAATTTTTTTTTTTGGACTGGATAATTAAAAGAGCATTGTTTTTTTCATTCCTGCCATTTTAATACTGAATGTATACATTTTTAAAAAGAAGTATGTTAATTCAATAGTTTAATATCTTTTACTCATACAGAAGCTACATTTATATAAATCTGTACAAAAGTTTGTAACTGATGTGTTTTTGCTATCAACAGAAACAAATCACCTGTTGATACAATTCATTTACATATAATACACTTCAGCCATTTTGAACAAACATAATGTCTTCAAAAACATGCCTATCATCTTAAAGCAGATCACATCAAAATAAAATACCACAGGATGTTCTACTACATACATGTAATTTGTATATTAAAATTAATGCTGTCATTCCTAAAACTATAATTTTGTACTAAATTACATCACATAATAGTTATATGTCAAAAATGTTAACTATTGACACTATGATCACAGATATAATTATATTAATGTACGGAAGTATTTTAATATCTTTATTTTTTTATTTCAATGTCTGAAAGATGTTAATTATTGAATGGGCAATATTATAATTTTAACATTTTTAATAAGTGGCATAAATATGTGTACTGGCATTATTCCATTTGATTTATTTACTGCCAAAAACTAAAGGTATAAAATAAACACAACAAGTTAGCCTCAGTGGCCTCGCAGTAGAATGTCAGATGGTCAAGCTGATGACAGTAGTTCAAAACCCATTGGAGGCTAGCTCATACTTGACTACGTGTCAAAATAACCAAATGTTTGATATCCTATAGCCAATGATTAATAAATCAATGTGTTTATAGTAGTGTTGTTAAATAAAATAAATAAAAAATAAACACTACAAAGTAGATAAGATTTTCTGTTATTAATATTATAGAAGAAAACTGAAATGAGAGAAAACAATTCTTATGGCCAGTCTAAATTAAAAAAAGGAATGGAAACAGCTTATTGGGTCTAGGTATGTTGTATATCTGCCATTGTTAATAATAATAATTAAAAAAACACCCAAAACCCCAACTTCTGACACCTCCCCAAAAAAACCTAATACAACAAAACAGCACAAAACATCAATATTGTCCAGTCATCTTTTTTTAAATTGTGTTAATTTATTATCTTTAACAGTTCACTTTAAATTAGTTAAAATTACATGGGTTTTTTAATGAATATAATTATGTATGTTTTCACTAGATTATACCATATTTTGACTACCTTTAGAGCTCTATTAAATTTAACACCAATAACATAACAATTAAACATTTATCAGTTAGTGACTACTCATGAGAGCAACGTCATGTTTTATGGACTGAAGAAACTGATATTGACTAAGGCCGAAGGCCGAGGTCAGTATGTTTCTTCAGTCCAGGGGTGCAGAAATGGAGAATTTTACACTAGCCCACCAGACCAGAACCAACTATATTTTACTAGCCCACCAGAATTTCTACTTATCCATCAGCCTATAGAAAAATATATAATTTTTTAACAACAGAACAAATGTATGATTATCTAACATGGCTTATATGGAGGGGCAGACTCCAAGCAAAAAAAAAAAGAAAGAAAAAGATAACTGTCAATGAGAAAAATACAGATTGCCTGTCGAACTTGTAGTTGCATTTTTTAACTTGTCCGTTAGAATTTTTACTCGCTTTTGGCGAACGGGTGAGTACTTTCTGCACCTCTGTCGGTCCATAAAACATGATGTTGCCCAAATGAGCTGTCAGTAACAGTTTTATTACATAATGGTGATTAATTAGTCGAGTAAATTCATGATGTGCTAAATATTTATTTTTGTCTGGATGATTTCTACTTAAGCCGTAACTAATGACATCATCTTTGTAACGTTATAAAACAGATGACGATAGAAACCTGTGACAAATTAATGAACTTTGAACGATGTGACATAATCATGCGGTCAATATCACTTTTGCTGGACTGGCGACACAAATTACAGATGGTCATGTGACTGTTTTTTGACCAATGAAAACACTAAATATATTCTCATTATCTAACAAAATAATGTATTCCAGTTTGCAAACTTCCAGTATTGTTCCTTCAAATGTTCTATTTAATCCTGAGATCCAACCAACTGTCTCACACCTAAAGTCTGAACATGTTAAACATCTCTTGAAACAGACATGTACTGTGATCTAATGTTGACAGCTGACTGCAACCCTCCATTGTTATCATGCTAGACTACCAATAATTGTTTTGTTATCTCTGATCTTCTGTGCAAATGATGAAAAATTAGTGTTCAATTTATTGTATATTTATGATTTTTGTAATTACTGTACAATAAATGTACTTTGATATTATACCAGATAGTACAAGAATAGCAATATAATTTTAAATTGGCATTTCTGATGAAGGAATAATCCTGTTCTGCATAAAATATTTGGGCAAAATGCTTAATAAATGCAATTAAGAGGATTCTACTGTTACAGTATTATTTTTGTTTTAAATTCTCATGATTCTTATTTAACAAATATGAAATGTTTACTATATTATCTAACAGGTAACCAGTAATTTTTTTTGTTATCTATGATATTCTACTCTAAAACTCCTACTTAACATAGTAAAACAAAAAACCTAAAAATTACTCAAAGTTTCTCAGTAATGGAGGGCTCCAACATTTGACTTGTATCTGTAGCAAAATTAACATGCACATTATGCTTTGAATACGCAGATGAAGTCTGGTAGCTGTTTTTCTGTGACCAAATTTTACCCACTTCTCACTCCATGCTAATCAGTTTAACAATTTGATAAAGGAGATTCCATACATCATTCTAAATGTATTCATAATTTGTTTCTAATCATTATCATTTTGAATCAAGCTGTCTGCATGACAAAACTGGTGATCCTTCAATAGTTATATCTAATATGTATAAATGATGAGAGAATAAAAATAAATACCAATCACACTTGAACTAACAGGACAAGTCTTTGATCTGGACTACTCTTTGGTATGTGCCATCACACATCTGATATTGAGCCAATTTTTATGCATACATGTATATAGGGGATGAAATAACTGAATGCCAATGTAAGCTACATTAAAAAAATTGACAACTACAAAGAATGGTGTTATCACCTATAGCTCCTATCTTTACTCATTCTGGGGACATTATTCAAACATTTGACCCCTATACCTCCAGTCATAATAATGAAACCCAACCCTGAAATTGCTCACAGCAATTAGCAATGCTGTAGAGATTGCCGCAGAGGTTTTTTAAAATTCTTTGTGGCACTTATTTTTGCTGCAGATTAAAAAATATTTGCCAAGATGTATTTTTTCCTCAGCAAACTCAGAGTTTAAAACGTGTGAACACAAAAATTGCTATGGAAAATGCCATGGCCATTATTTCTCCACAACATTTATTTTGCCATGGACATTTTCTTAATTGCAGGGGTTGCAAACCTTGATACACCAGGATGATATAAAGAGCTTGCCTCGGCATCTTAGAAGCAAAACAATACTGTTCTATCATTATCCTACACTCGTTTCTTTCTGAGCAGTAACATCGAATGAGTGATGGAGTGGAGGGTGTTATTATTTAACTGTTTCAACAATATAAAGCAATTTAATATTTGAAACATTATAAAAGATAAACATTTTAATAACAGCATGAAAAATGTACACAAAATACTTAAAATATTGAATAGCTAAATTAAACAAAATGAAATGAAACTGTGTTAAAAATAATTAAATATTCACTATTTATATTTTTCTAATAAAAAACAACTACACAAATAAAATATAATATTTTTAAAAGAATTATTTTATCAATATCATTTTAAAATACATGCCACAAGAGAATATAAAATATAGTTGAAAGCACATGCATGTACATGTATCTGCCACCAAAAATAACTAAACTTATTATGCCAAAGATAAAACCATCTTAAATTCTAACATGCACCCACTATCCAATCACTAACATTTATAAACCACCATATAAAAAGAAAAGCATATATATACATATAGGTATAAATATAACATCCAACCTATTTCATTAAGAAGTGAAACAAATCACATATAATTTATGCATCACCTTCCTACAAACCAAAACTCTGCAATCGACATTTACATCATGTTCCAAAATATACTGCCATCCTTATCAGTGTAAGGAAAAGGAGAAAACAAACAATTCAGATATAGCCACCATTCAATGTTTTATTAAGTGAATTATGCATGTCATGCAAAAACAGGTAAATATCCCACATTCAACTAACACCCAAGGTCTCTAAAATATGTGCCACAATATTAACTATTAAGGACTCCAATGAAAACTCAATACCCAATTATTTTTACATTATTTTTATTTTAATATCAGGTTAGGAGAAAACATACAATAATACAAACATGGATTGACAATAATAAGACAATTCTGAAACAGATGAAATTCATCATTAATAAAAAATTTATATATAAGTTGTGTTGTAAAACTTGTATGCATCACCAATATGATATAAAAATCAACCCACAGACTATACCTAAACCTATTAAAAGTGCACAACAAGAACGTGACAATTTTGTTTTATTTTTTGTTTGTTTCATTAATGATACCACTAGAGGACATTGATTTGTTAATCATCGGCTGTTGGATGTCAAACATTCGGTAATTCTGACATGTAGTCAAGCATGAGCCAGCCTTCAGTGGGTCTGATATCCTACTGCTGGATCACTGAGGCTCAAAGAATGTGACAAATGATAACTTAAGAACTTGGTATGATTTTTTTTCTGCTGTGTCAAAATGCATCACTTCACAATTATGTGGATGCCACCATTCCACTATAATGAGACCACAGAACTATTCTCAGCAGATCTGTACCACAGAGGAACATTCAAAGAGACAATAGTTTGTGACCATACCCAGACAAAATCATTATTTGTGCACACCAAACTTTGACATTACATACCACAGCCTTTGTTAGTGAACCACTGATTACAACAAGAAAATGTCCACAGCAAAATAAATGCTATGTAGGAGAAATAGTGTCCACAGCATTTTCCATGGCAATTGTTTAGCATTCACATGTTTCCAAATCTGAGTTTGCAAAGGAGAAAAAACTGAAAAAATATTTTTAGTCTGCAGCAAAAAAAATGCCACAGAAAATGAAAAACTCTGTGGCAATCTTTATGGCATTGCTGATTGCCGTGGGCAATTTCAAGGGTTGTGAGTCCACTAAGTGAACTGATCTGATAACTCGCTGCACTAAAGTCTAACACTTACTTCTGTTTTATCTCAGTTGTATGCCCAGTCACATTTTTGATTATTAAATTGTTGATTTTTTTCATAAGCACCAATAAATAAGTTAAAACAACCAATGGCAGACATAATGGAACATTCTACCTAGACTTTGGAAAATACTGGATTCTGATTGACTATCTACTTTAAAACACTTTCCACAGGTGTTTAATCAATGTCATGGCTGTTCACTCCTATTTGCTTCCACATTATTTTAATGATCTCTCTCTCTCTCTCTCTCTCTCTCTCTCTCTATATATATATATATATATATATATAAATTATGAAAATGTTACATGAATAACATCACAAAACTGGCCTATGGTGGTTAGTGGTAATATCATAAACTCTAAGCTGGTAGGTACTGGGATCAAATCTCTGTCAGGGCCTGAAATTTTTAATCTCGTATCCAGCTCCATTCCTGAATGAGTGTTCCACAAAGCTCAATCTGCTAGTATGATTCAACACACATTCTTTTTTTTATGTTTTCCTTCATGTATAAATAAAACCAGGTGATCTATTTGAAAGGAAGCTTAATACCATATACCATTGAATGATTCCTGATACCCAATAGTCTATTTGTTTTTTTGTTAGAGAATGCCATTAAAATATTTACCTCATTCATTCACTTCATTCAGAAGCATAACCATTATTTGAAAAATACTTCAAACAGTCAGAAATAAAAGCAACGGTAATACTTAAAACTATTATCATCTTCAATACAGACCATATTTCATAAAATACATAGTATTCAGTTTGTAAAATACAAACATGTAAATTTGGTTAACATTTCTGGCTCCAAGATATATGTTAACATATAAATATTGTGTTAACAACAACAAAAAAGAAGACAAAACAGAAGCTATGCATGCTTACATATTAAAAAGTAATAATTTATATAACCTTCATAAACTCCCAAAATACTACACAAATCTCAATCACGCACCTAAACCTCCATGCTATTTCTTGTTGTACATTAAAGTACAGAACTCACTTTTTGAGGTTTCTAAATCAGTTTCATCATCTGAAAGAATTTGTGAAATCTAACCACTACATCCTACAAATAATTTATTAAAATAAAGACAGATGATTTTACAGTTAAATTGGTAATGACCCAGTAAATAATTAGCTCAATCAACCACAAAGTAAAACAAAATGTATATTTTGAAAATAGATACATATGTAACAAAAATAAAAAGTAGTTTTAACAATGGTTGAATATCATAACCATTTTGAAAGTTTAGCCCAAAATGTATGTCTTAAGATGATAACTCTGATAACTGGATTGTAAAGAATATTATGTAAAATGCATAACAAAGCTACATGTAACATAAAAATAAATAATCTAAAATAATTTAGTGTGAATTGATGTTAATGGTCTCAGATTTTCTTTAAAAAAAAAGAGACAGAATTTGTCAAAGATGACTTTCCATACTTCTTGAAAATATTCTTATTTCAATTTTCTATATTCATGATTATTTCACATACAAGGGCACTTGATGTGAGTAATTTAAAACACATTGCCTGGTTCATGGGAAAATACTGATTGATGGAAATGAAATCAGGAAAATAAAGATCATATTTTCATTTTGTCATCTGAAGTGGATTGTAATAAAAGTAACAAGCAATCAAATACATTGTAGCTTCAAACCAGGAAGTGATGTTTTTATTGCAAACGTTTCAATTTTCAGAAATTATTAAAACAGAGTTAGTTCAGGATGAAACAAACTGAATGATTGTGTTATGTTTCAATCTATACACAATCTTTCTTCTAACATTCATGCATGAATAATAATTCATGGAAACACAGGGGTCACATTTTGGTGTTTGGGAGGCATGGTAATTATTCCCTTGGATTCCTAGGAATCAAGAAGGCACCATGGCAATTTTGAAGATACATTAGGGGCATAATGGCAAATGTGAGTTTCCTATGGGGCAAATAGGAAAAAAGGGCATGGCAATATTTGCCTTCGTTAGAAGTGAGATTGAGAAGGCAATGCAGCAAAGCAACAGGGCAACACAAAAAATGCCTCAATGCTTTGGTTAAATTTGACCCCTGAATTCATATACACTTCCATGCTTTCATCCCAAGATGCATCAAAACATTGAATTTATCTTTATTTAATTATAAATCAATTTCATTGCAATTAATCACACAAATTATGTTCTTCATAATGCAAAAAATACTTACCCAGTTTGTTCTTTTTTGCGGGAGGTTTGTCAATACAAGGGAATCCTCCACACTTGGAAAAACAGAGAGACTTGTTGAGGTAGAGGAAGAAAATCACAAGTATCACCAGAAATGCAGCAACAGCACCAAGAAAGGCCACTGCCTCGATAGGAACTGAAACAATCCAACAGTTTCTTCAAATTAAAAACCAAGTCTCTGAAACGTTGTCATGGCATTCCAAAATATGATCATATTCTAAATATAGATGACTTTAGTACCAATAATTTTGGATAAGAAATCTGCACCAAAACTAATTAAAAGAAACATGGAGCTGTTTTTAAGAATATGTATACATGTATATATCAAAGACAATGGATACCATTCAATCATAAAGAACATTGAAATAAATTGATCCAAGTGAACTAATAAACAATGTAAAATTATAGCAATCTGTTATGAATAGATCTGTGAAAAAACTATTTTATTGTAACCAATATTTACAAAGGCTAATGGTTTTGTAACTACATAACAAAATACACCATAAATTAGATTTCATATTTTCTCCAAGATGTTTAATAATGCGCAAACAAAAATACATATACTACACCTAGTATAGGTCCGTGTAACACCTTAACAATTTTATACATCACACTGTACATCTGTTTAAGCACTAGTACATCTGCAAACACTGGCCATGACTATAACTTATTTAAATATAACAAAACTGTTCAAGCATCCTACATTTAGGCAAAGACATTTTTCTAAAGGGCAGTGAACCTCAGTTGTAGAACACTGGACATCAAGCTGATGACAGTGGTCAAAACTCATTGGCTCACACTTGACTATGTGTCAAAATAATCAAATGTTTGACATCCAATAGCTGATGATTAATGTGGTCTAGTGGTGTCGTTAAAAAAAAAAAAAAATGGTACATTTAATGGTAATATCAAAATATTTTTGGATGCATATCAATTAATGTAAATATTTGCAATAAACTACAATGGTAACAAGGACCGAAGCCTCATTCTTGAAGTCTAAAACACATATGTGTATGTACTTACTATGAAACATGTGTACAACTGTTTTCATCTAAAGAGGATAACTATACATATATACATGTATATTTAACTGTCAGACACTTTCTTAGGTTTGTTTGGGAATTCAAGTATAATATTTAGCTCTGTCAGTATCTGTAGTGTAATTATCAACCTGTTCTCATGACTGGTACGTACATTTTAAACCATAATCTTATCTAATAATAAATTAAAATACAACCAACCTTCCTGGCTATGCATGAGCTAGTTTTCCTAGTTGTTCAAAGTTTCATTCGACCATGTCAAACATTTTTACTGGTGAACCGATACAAACTACCACTTTAGACCACTGTCCAGCAGTTTCTAACAATAGTCTATTCAAACTATCTATACGCATAGCTAGTGATTACAGTGACAGATGGTAAATGTATGTTTTCTCGTGCTTATTGCCATGCATGCGTTACACACCACACATTGCAATACATAATCGCACTGTAATGGGATTCTGGTCTTCTTTACTAGAAAGTTGTCAACACGTGTTACATGTGTGTACATACATAATATGCATGATATGGTAATCTGGACCAGGTGTGTTCTAAATACAACAAAATAATCAGGATTTACCAAATCTATAATCCTCATTTTGCTAGTAGATTTTGATATGAACATCTGGATAACAGAGTTCAGATATAAAATGCAATATTATACATGTATCTATAGATTTTTCATTTTGAAAAAAAAAAAATGACATTTTGTTTTCCGGGATTAAAACAAGGTTGAGAGGACTATGGGTGAGTTGAACAAACTGTTCTCCAGGGTGAGTCAAGTTAGGTGATTAATGGTGACCAGGTGACACCCTAATTTTCAGTTGAATTTATTTATAAATGCAAAAGCAATATATTATAAAAAGTATGAACACAATCATCATGCACATAATAAATTAGTTTTGTGTCAAAATGTTATGAATCATAAATTCCTGCAAAACAAGATATATATCCAAACATATATAAAGTGTCATTACAATAAACTAGAGCCTCTATGATCGAGTGGTATGACACTGTATTCTCAAGCTGAAGACAATTGTTCAAAACCCATTGGAGACTGGCTCACACTTGACTATTTGTCATAAGTACCTAATGTTTGACATCCAATAGTCAATGATTAATAAATGAATGTGCTCTAGTGGTGTCGTTAACAAATGTTTAGTTTTTTAATTCAATAAACGTACAAATTTTATTCAAGTTATTTTGTGTATAACACATTTGATCATGCCAAACAATCTTTATGTTATTACAAAACAAGAATTACATTATTTATTTCTACCTTGTAGAAATTAGTAGACAATCAGTGACTTGAACCAAGTAAAAATGTACTAAATTTTGATAACCAACTGTAATCAATGATTGGATAGTTTAATTCACCAATCATAAAAGATGAAATCTCAACTAATCCCCACCTACCAGCCCCTATGATACAGTGGTTAAGCTATTGGACTCATAACTGGTAGGTACTGGGATCAAATCTCAGTCAAGGCATGGGATTTTTAATCTCAATATTAGCTCCAACCCAAAGGGAGGGCTCCTCATGACTCAGTAATACACAACTGGTTTATCAAAGGCTGTGGTATGTGCTGTCCTGTCTGTGGAATAGTGCATATAAAAGATCCCTGGCTGCTTATTGATAACAGTGCTGCATTAGTGTGCTGGCAGTGTGTTTCGTCTCTCCTATTAACACTAACCTCTTTCCTGGACAGACAGTACAGGAAGCTGAGGTGTGTCCAGGACAGGTGCTTGAACCTTAATTGGATATAAGCACAAAATAAATGCAAACAACCAATCCCACCACTATTCAAGTCTGCACAGGTTACTGGTTTGATTCCATTCAGTGGAAAAACAGCCTAATCATCCAAAAATTACATTATCAACAATTTATAAAAAGTTCAGTGAACATGTGTTACATACCACAAACTACAATACAATATGGTAATTTCAGTCAGACTGGGTATGACTTATCACTAAATAAAAGCTGCCAATAATTAACTGTGCTAATTTAGTATAAAATGCTCCTACTGACCTTTGATAATGGAAACATCTATTTAGGGTACCTTTTTAATTTTTCTTCTGATTATAGATTTTTGAAACCAGATTCCCAAATCACAGGATGGAATAAAAATAAAACTTGATTTTACTTGCAGAAAATCACAGATCTGTTTCATTTCAGTATGTTGTATGGTTGACTTAGAGATATTTTAAAATTAAATTAAATACGACTTTCTGAACAGAGTATTTAAGTAATCCATGAAGTAAATTCAATCATTTGTAAGGTGGACAGTCAGAAAATTTAATTAAAAAACAGAAACAGAATTTAATTTTTATTCCCTTTTTGAGAAATTCACTTTGGAAGATCTCTAATTAAAAAACAAAAAAACTTTTAGCCTTTATTTTACTTTATAGTCTGAACATAAGACCCAATAAACGTTTTCTTTTTCTTTTCAGAGTTTCACTGGTTCAAATCACGTAAGTAAGGATTGGTTTGTTACACTTAGGTGTTATGGAACATGTGTTACATACCACAAATTGCAATACATAACACTCAAGATATATTGACTGCCACTTACAGGCACGTATGTCAGTCACATAACTCATCAAAGAACAAAAGCAAATTAATCCTCAACCAAGAATAGAAGATATGATATGAAAATCTTTGCCAATGCCAATATAGTAATCTTTGAAGATAAGCAGGATTAGCTAACAAAAGGACCCTTTCTACTTCAAAGCACTTCATGCTACTGTTGCAATTAAGAAAATTATCTGTGACTTTTATATCCTATTTAATTTGCCTCACTGCATAATATAGTATTAAAAAACAAATCACAAAACTTGTTTTGCTTTAAATCTTTATCTTGCAATCACGACTGCTTATAAATTTTAATGTTTTGATATGAGAATTATAAATACATTTAGTAGGTAGTCTTTAACTACCGGCCCCTGTGGCGCAGTGGTTAAGCTATCGGTCTCATGGCTGGTAGGTATTGGGATCTCAGTCGAGGCATGGCTCCAACCCAGTGCGAGTGCTAAAGGCTCCAACCCAGTGCGAGTGCTAAAGGCTCCAACCCAGAGTGAGTGCTAAAGGCTCGAACCCAGAGTGAGTGCTAAAGGCTCGAACCCAGAGTGAGTGCTAAAGGCTCCAACCCAGAGTGAGTGCTACAGGCTCCAACCCAGATTGAGTGTTCCGCAAGGCTCAGTGGGTAGGTATATACCACTTACACTGACCATTGGTCCACAACTGGTTTATCAATGGCTTTATTTACGTGCTAACCCGTCTGTGGGATAACGCATATAAAAGATGCCTTCTGCTTATTGATAAGAGTAGCCACATTAGTGTGGTAGCAGCGGGTTTCGTTTTTCCTACTAATACTAACCTCTGTCCTAGACAGACAGCATAGGAAGTTGAGCTGTGTGCCCAGGACAGTGTGCTTGAACCTTAATTGGATATAAGCACGGAAATAAATACAACCAACTGCATGTTATTTGAAAGGTTTTTAAGTATGTAGACTTTTATTTTTAACACCATGCAATTAAGTCAAGATGTGTGTCATTACAATGAGCTATCATGCTAAATGATATAATTGCAGCTATATCCTTGCATGATTTCAGAGGTTTTAGATTATGTTAATAGATGTTATATTAATGGACATGCACAAACAGAATTGCCAATACTAAAAGAAACAGATACTCATGATTCCTAAATCACTTAAAACCTAATAAATTTTCTTCCAGTTTGAATCTTGATGATGAAAGTCTATAGCATTTTGCAAATTTTAAATGATCAATAATACTAAGTAGTGGATATTATGCAACAACTTCCTTATTAATTTTTATTACAGCATTATAAAAGCAGCATCTGTTGCAAAGACATTAATTTCAACCCACGTGGAAAGTTGATATTGTAGAACGACTTCAGTGAAGACATTAAGAGTTTAAAAACCATTCACATTAATCATACATGTGAAAATTAATTCTGGAGGAGAGCATTTGCTTGAGATGTGATGGTTTATCAGATTGACCCCATTCAGTAGACCTACTGAGCCATTTCTCATTCAAGCTAATGGTCCACACCTGATGTTATCACAGGCATTTGTATATACTATCTTGTCCATATGAAGGAAATGCATATAAAAAACCAATTGCTAATAATCAGAAAGAATAGCCTAGAGAACAGTAGTTTTTTTTCTGTGGACCATACATGTACATGTATGTGACAAATACTGTGTTTAACACCCAATAGCCAGTTATTAACCAATATACTGAGGGTGTAGTTAAACAATACTTTCCATGTATAAATTTGTACTTGGGTGCTATCTGGATACACTATATTACAATTTTGTTTTGGTTTGTTTTGTTTAATGACACCACTAGAGCAAATTGATTTGCTAGTCATTGGCTATTGGAGGTGAAACATTTGATATTTTTGACACACAGTCAAGTGTGACCCAGCCTCCAATGGGTTTTGAACTACTGTCATCAGCTTCAGAGTCCAACATTCTACCGCTGGACCACAGAGCAAGGGCAGTTCCAGCAATTGTGAATGGGGGGGGGGGGCCCAACTTTAGAGGACTGCTTATGGGACTGGTAATTGCTGCATTGGCCTGTACTTGCACTTAGGGTTTTAGAAGAAAAATGCCCATGGAACCACACCTACAGAGGTTCACTGCACTATATAAAACATTTATAGTTGAGTCACTGGCTTCAATAAATCTCAATAAAAAGTAACTTGAACATTCCTGTTATTTCAAATTCTGCCAATACTTTCTGAGATAAAATAAAATAAAAATGGATATATGATAGTTGATACACCAATGGAATTTTAAAATTAAAGAAAGGACAACATCCCTGTACATTGGTTAATGAGTAGCTATTAGGTGTCAAATGCATGATATTTGTGACATATGGTTCATAGAAAACATCTGCTATTGTCAACTACATGTAGGTTACTCTTTCTAATTAACAACAAAATGTCTTTTATATGCACCTTCCACAGAGAGAATGGCACATACCACAGCTTTTGTTCACAAGTTGTGGACCACTGGCTGAACTGAGAAATAGCCTAATGTGTCAACTGAACAACTTAATCACACTTCAAGCAGACATTTAGAAATTCAAATATTAAATGTCTACAACGTTTAGTTATTTCTGAATTGTGAATATCCATTTTTTTTAAATATATTTAATTCTACTCCTGCAAATCCATATTGTGTACATACACAATTATTTTAAGAATTATTATGCCCATAATTAAATGAAACTAATTATAAAGCCAAATAAACTATTTCCTGATATGGACTTAACCTTTGATAAAACTCAAATACTTTTAAGAATTCTGTAATCTTTGTTTCACATTATTTAATTACAGAAAAGCATGCAATTTAATCAATACTGTGACATTTGACTGATATTAATTATACAATGATCTATTCAGTATAACAGAATTACAAAAGTAACAGCTGTAACACAAACACAAAAAATAAGTTCATCTATAGATGTTTAACACATCAAACAGATCACGGACAAAGGGTTGAGATTAGCGAAAATTTCTGATGAATCTTCATACTAGCAAGCTATAATTAAAGCATGCGAGTTAAATTTTACATCTGTTGTGGAATCAGTTTTACAGCCATTTCAGTATCAGGTTTATGTAGATACATTTTAATTAAAACTGTGTGAGTACAAAGGCAAAATGCTGCTAGACCATTAGGATGACAGAAAAAAATATTTCCTGGACCAACACACATAAACGGTTAAAATTAGCTGAAATTTCTGATGAATTTTCATACTAGCAAGCTATAATTAAAGCATGCAAGTTCAATTTTACATCTGTTGTGGGATCAGTTTTACAACTTTTTTCAATATCAAGTTTATGAAGGTTACATTTTAATTAAAACATTGTGTGAATACAAAGGCAAAATGCTGCTAGTCCATTAGGAAAAAAAAAAAGAGTAAAGTTTGTTTTATTTAATGATGCCTCTAGTACACACTGATTTTTATCTTATCATCGGCTATTGGACATCAAACATAATATTATGGTCATTCTGACATATTTTTTAGAGGAAACTCACTTCAGCCACAGAGGCTACTCTTTCTAATAAGCAGTAAGGGATCTTTTATATGCACTTTCCCACAGAAAGGACAGCACATACCATAGCTTTTGAAGAACCAGTTGTGGGCCACTGGTTGGAAAGGAAAATAGCCCAATCTGTAAATGGGTCCAATGAGAATTATCGATCTGATGAACACGCTATGGAGCTAGATCCCGCTCCCCAGCTATAATGGAATCTATTGTGGAATCAGTTTTACAGCTATTTCAATATCAAGTTTATGTAGATCTATTTTAATTAAAACTGTATGAGTACAAAGGCAAATTGCTGCTAGTCCATTAGGATGACAGAAAAAATATCTCCTGGACTAAGATGATGTTTACTGGCTAAAACCAGTAAGTATGGCAAAATTTTGACCTGGCTATGCATATTAATTAATTAAGATAATAAAAAGTATGACTATCTGTATATTTTCTAATGATTTTCTTTGTTAAGTTCTGATTAATAGTAATATTAATGCCAAAGAAGACATTTACATATAGTGAGTTCTGAATTAACTTAATCTTAATTAGAAATTATTTACCTATTAATTAACATGGAATATTTTAATCTTAACTCAGTTCACAATACCACTGAGAAGAGTTTGTTGGATGAATTTATTTTTTGTGCTTATATCCAATTAAGGTTCAAGCATGCTGTCCTGGGCACACAACTGAGCTTCATGTGCTGTCTGTCCAGGACAGAGGTTAGTGTTAGTAGATGAAACCTGTTGCCACCACATGATCTATCCCACAGACAAGATAGCACATACCACAGCCTTTAATAAACCAGTTGTGGACCACTGGTCCTGAGAAGAGGTTTACAACTGCTCTAAGCAAGACTGATCTGCATCAGTTGTAAACCTTATATGCCTAAACTGTAAAATCAATTTTAAGCCATTAAGATCAATCATGATAAGATCACTGTATGGAACAGGGGGCTCTTCTTAATGATGTTCCACAAAAGGGAATACATTTGATATTATGGTTTGTAATAGATTTATCACATTTCTAATACTGGAGATTCAAAGATTTATCAAATATCCAGCTCTCAAAATTAGCAGTGGCAATTGGCAATGTGGTCAGAAAAGGTATTAAAAAAAAAGGTTTTTGACAGCACTCTACTGCCATCACATACTTATAAATATATTACACAACATACGCACTTGAGTTATTATGATCTGACAACAGTAAGGCCCAGTTTCGTCTTGACGGTTCAGCCATGATCTACAGTTCAACCCATTCTTTTAACATGTGTGAACACAGTTTGAACAAAGAATAGAGGTTGAACTGTCAATGAGAAATCGGTCCTAAGAAAGTACATATTATTATTTAGGTGTGCCATTTCCATGTAGTATGAGTGTGGTTTATCACAATCATCGATGGATTATGAAGTGACAGCGTAAAAGGATTTAGCAATGGAAATTAGGTACCGATGCAACATTATCTGAATGTCAAGGTCTGAATATCCTTTATCTGAGATTCATCTAAGGTACCATAAGGAAGATATCTATACTTTATAAATCAACGTAGTTGTTACTTATACACCAGACCTTAGTTTTTGAAAACTTCAGGCAAGTGATAGTTCGGCACACCTGAAAATGCTTGGGCAAGTGATAAATTGCATGCCATTTTATGTTGTTTAATAAAATAGTTTTTTCAATACATTTCATGTCATAAAGTGCTATAAGGACCATATTATTTCCACATCTAGAGAGCCCCATATGAATCCAGCAAGGTGTACCATCTATCACAAATAAAACAGATAATATATACCAGTTCATTCTTATCATATTATGGAGTTAATGGAAACAATATGCCCTACTTAGTTCATTCTTGTCATGCTATGGAGTTGCAGGAAACAATGTACCCTACCCTGTTCATTCTTATCATGCTATGGAGTTAATGGAAACAATATGCCCTACCCAGTTCATTCTTGTCAGGCTATGGAGTTCCAGGAAACAATATGCCCTACCCAGTTCATTCTTGTCATGCTACGGAGTTGCAGGAAACAATATGCCCATCCCAGTTCATTCTTGTCATGTTACGGAGTCCCAGGAAACAATATGCCCTACACAGTTCATTCTTGTCATGTTACAGAGTCCCAGGAAACAATATGCCCTACACAGTTCATTCTTGTCATGCTATGGAGTTCCAGGAAACAATATGCTCTACCCAGTTCATTCTTGTCATGCTATGGAGTTGCAGGAAACAATGTACCCTACCATGTTCATTCTTATCATGCTATGGAATTATAGGAAACAATATGCCTACCCAGTTCATTCTTATCATGCTATGGAGTTCCAGGAAACAATATGCCCTACCCAGTTCATTCTTGTCATGCTACAGAGTTGCAGGTAAAACAATATGCCCATCCCAGTTCATTCTTGTCATGTTACGGAGTTCCAGGAAACAATATGCTCTACACACTTCATTCTTGTCATGCTACGGAGTTCCTGGAAACAATATGCCTTACCAGTTCATTCTTGTCATGCTACGGAGTTCCAGAAAACAATATGGATAAAATTGTGATCTCAGCTCCTAAACCTCATATACTTCATATTGCCATCAGTGTTATAAAATATCTTAGTTTTTGTACAAATCTACTAAATGAATGGTCCCTCATAAAAACAATCACTAAACACAGTTTACAAGATAAGAATTAGAACAGGAAATAACAAAAATAAGAAACACTTACAGTGGCCCATATTGCAAGAATTTGAAACAAGATGTCACCTATACAAACTCAACCCGGCCATCTGTTCCAGAAATAAATGCTGCCTATCATTTGTCTTTTGTTGTTGTTTTATTGTTATTGAATATCATATCAAAATGCACTAATCAATACAAATGATTGAATTACTCTACACAAATTTCCATGCATATATATTATAATGATTAATTAGTATAAGATGATAACTGTGTTCACTCTAACTATTATACAGTTACTGTTACACATTGTACTCTTAAAAACTGCTGACTTTAAATGTTAAACATTTTGTTCCAGCCAGTACAATGTTATTCAGATAACAGTGAGAACAATTTTTAAAAGTTGGAGTGAACTCAATGTGTAACAGTTACAGTGCATAACATTTACTGTGTAACAGTTAAGTGCAATGTGTAACTGTTACAATGAATGCATAGTGTAACACTTAATGATACCCCAGCACATTGTTTTATCAGTGGCTGTTAGGTATAAAACTCACACTATTTGCAACTCATAGTCGACTGACCTTTGTGCTTAAGCTATCAGACTCATGGTTGGTACAATGATGGTACTTGGATCGAATCTCAGTCGAAGCATGGGATACTGATCTCAACCCAGAGTGAGTGCTCTCCAAGGCTTAGTGGGAAGGTGTATACCACTTACACTGACCAGTGGTCCACAACTGGTTTAACAAAGGCCATGGTATGTGCTTTTCTGTCTGTGGGATAGTGCATATATATAAAAGATCCCTTGCTATTTATCAATAAAAGTAGCCACATTAGTGTGGCGGCAGTGGGTTTCGTCTCTCCTACTGACACTAACCTCTGTCCTGGATAGACAACACAGGAAGATGAGTTATGTGCCCAGTACAGTGTGCTTGAACCTTAATTGGATACAAGCATGAAAATAAATACAACCAACTCATAGTCTTCAGAAGAAATCTCTACTGCCATATAGTCAACTCTTTCTAATTAGAAGCAAGGGATCTTTTATTACAGTGAACTACTATTAACAAAACTATGATAAAATTTATCTTTGTATATAAGATAACACAATAATAAAAAGGAAGACTTTGCAATGGAGAGAAGCTGTGGTGTAGAAAGATGTCAAAAAGTGAGGTGGACTCACACAGACACATACATATATTTACATTGGAAAGTGAATAAATATATACGAAATATCTAAAAAGTGGGGGGGGCACATGCCCCTCTTCTCCCACACCTGCTTCCTACACCAGTGAGAAGGTATACATTTACAAAAGTCAAAACAGTGATGATACTAGGTGCAACGTAATTTGATGTTAGGTGTTACGTAATTTGATATATTTCTATTTTAGATGGATGCATGCAACATTTAGTTCATCAATAATAGCACAGAAAAACTCCAAAAAAATAATTATATATTTATGCTACATTTCCAGTAACAATCAATAACTACAGCTATTATGTAAGCTTGAACATTATCTTCATAAATGTTGTATGAAAGATAAAAATGTTATAACAATTACTGTTTTCTTAATTTATAGGTGAAATAAACAATTTTTGAGGAGTGGGATGTAGCTCAAGCGGTATCGTGTCTGCCTGTGAAGCAGTTGGTCATCAGATCGATCCTTCTCAGTGGACCCATTTGCAGTTTGAGTTATTTTCCATTCCAACCAGTGTTCCACAACTGGTTCATCAAAGGCTGTGGTATGTGCTGTCCTATCTGTGGGACAGTGCATATAAAAGACCCCTTGCTGCTTATCAAAAAGAGCAGCCTATGTGACAGCAACAGGTTTCTTCTAAATCAATATGACAGAATGACCATATGATTGACATCCAATTGCCGATGATAAGATAAAAATCAATGTGCTTTAGAAGTGTCATTAAATAAAACAAACTTTACTATAAAAGATAGAAATGTTATCACAATAACTGTTCTTAATTTAAAGGTGAAACACCCACACCACCCCACCCCAAACAAGCAACACTCTTAACTTAGAGTTATTAACATCCCCTGAACAGGATTTATCTCAGTTGAGGTGCTTTGGTTGTAAGACTGAACTCATTTGAGGGACTTATTCTCTGGGTTTCTTTTCCATCCCAGTGAGTGCTCCACCACTGGTACATCACAGGTTGTAGTATGTGCTGTACTGTCTGTGGGAAGGTACATATAAAAAAATCCCTTAATGCTAATGATAAATATGTATCAAAATGACCTGTTTGATATTTAATGGTTGATTATTAATAAATCATTGTGCTCTATTGGTGTCATTAAAACATTTTTAAAAATAAAACTTTTTCTTGGAATGAGGACCCTGCTCCTGTTTTAATTATAGACACAGAAATTTTTTCCATATGAAATTAGATTCCATTTTTAATTTAAAAAATAAATAAACACCAAAAAAAAACCAACCAAATATCAAATCATAAACATTGGGTGGTAAACAGAAATTGTGATCACAATACCTCAAATTAGGTGAGATAAACAAGTTAAATATTCTGCATGTTTAATACTACTAACAACTCCACCTACACTATATGTATATGTATATTAAGATTATCAGCAACAATCAATACTGGTAACTACAAATTACAATGTTGTTGACAGCAGAATCGGCTGTGAAATGTCAAGCTAAATAATTACACTACATGTATATCATATACACAGCTGCCTGTTCTAATTTTACAAAATGTCAGTACTGTCACAAAATGTTTTCTTCATCTTTTATTTGTTACATTAATTGTAACCTTATATTAATAACAAAAGAACTCCATTTTCCTGTGATAATTTCAAAACAGAACTTGAGAAATTCTAACAAAGGTTAAATGTTTTATTTAGGACAGAGTTTTTTAATGTTTAGTTTCTCAAACATAGGCACCCCACAAATTGGGTGGGCGTAGTTACAAAATGTCTTGGGAAGAGAAAATAAAATTTGAAATAAAATTATTGATTTAATTTATCATATGCCTGCATACTTCTACATTCACCCCCTATGAAAAGAAATTATTCAACTTCAAAGTGTAAATTTAATGTTTTTGTTTAAACCCTGGTGCAGGATTTTTTTCTCATTTTTTTCTTTTCTAGCCTTCAGGACAGTCGGCGGAAATAAAATATTTTAATTTAGCAAAATGTAGTATCGCCTGGTTTGTGATGGATTTAAAGGTTATTTTGTCTAACTTTCATTTGGAATACCAAACATAACTATCATAATACTATACTTCCCAAAACACTTTATATTCATATATCTACAATAGAAAGAATTATTTTGTTATATAACTAAAGTAGTGTCGGAAATAGAATAATAATTATTTTTGTCGATTATTTCTTTCATATTAAACTGACAAGTAAATATTTTGTAAATATATATTTAATTTAGCATTTAATTGTTTTTGCTCTCATTGACATACAAGGTGGTGGTTTATTGTTTTGAAATTAAAACAGATATTTTAGCAAACAAGTGATTTTCACACTTTATTGAAACAGACAGTCCTTCACATTTTACAACAAATAAAATTGACACATATCACTCAATACTTGGTATAGTCTGTTCCAATAAAGTGTGCAAATCACCTGTTTTCCGACATCTTTCTTTTGATTTCAAAAGTAAACACCACCTCACACATGGATAAAAGACCAAATAAATAAATGCTATATTAGGTAGAGTGTCTTTAAATATATATTTACAAAATATTTACTTGTCAGTTTACTATGAAAGAAATAATGGATGAAAATCATTTTTATTCAATTTTTGACACTACTTTAAACAAAAACCATTATAGTAACACTCCAGTGGATGGATGCTGGAATCTCAAGCTGAAGATAATGGTTCAAAACACATAAGAGGCTGGCTCACACTAACTACATGGCATAATTACCTAATGTTTCACATCCAATAAATAAGACCCATTTGCAGTTCGGGCTATTTTCCATTCCAACCAGTGGTCCACAACAGGTTTATTAAAGGTCATGGTATGTGCTGTCCTGTCTGTGTGATTGTGCATATAGAAGACCAATTGCTGCTTACTGGAAAGAGTAGCATATGTAGCAGCAGTGGATTTCCTCTAAATAAATATGATAAAATGACTATATGATTGACATCAAATAGCTGATAAGATAAAAAATCAATGTGCTCTAGAGATGTCGTTAAATAAAACAAACTTAACTTTTTCCAATAACTGATGATTAATAAATCAATGTGCTCTAGTGAAAAAATCGAGAAAAAAAATCATTATAATAGATAATATTGTTTAGTGTATTATTGAAATAAGCTATTGTAGATAATAGACCAGTAGCTCAACAATTGTGGATGAAATTTGTATAACAAGGTATCTACTCTATTTATGACATTCATGATTATGTAAACATTTCATCAGCATATCCCCTGACAAGTTTCATAATCCCAAAACAAATTATGGGTAAGAATGACTGAAAATCAATAGAGTTATGAGGATTTTAGGATTTAATAACGAAAGAAAGATCACCATAACAATTTCAGCTGAAGTTTACTAATGGTTTTCTCTAATTTGTATGACTTAAACTTACTGATTTTCTAATTTTTATAACATTGTAAAAAAGAAGAAGGTTTTGGCCCACAGGGAAAATGCTTGAACAAATCAATATGAGCATAAATACATTAAAAATGTATTCTGACCCTGACATACAATGCTGTCTACTGAATACTGTATATATATATATATATATATATATATATGATCTGAAGTGGGATTTATGCCTTATCAGTGAAAAACACTGTATTGAAACCCAATTCAAACATTAGCATTCCAAGTTTCCTTACCATCATCAATGAATCTTCGATCACAAGCTTTTCCCAAACAGTCCTGGATTACTGTTACAGTAACTGCATCTTCTCTGTCAGAGTCCCATGTTGTAATGTTAGTACTATAATTAGTCTCATTAAATGTTTCGTTATCATAAATCAAAGATGGGGTTGTTACACTACCATCCCAAACTGAATCATTTCCATCAGAGTCCATACTTTGCGTAGAATATTCCAGCTTTGAATTCTGAAGAAGCATCTCACTATCATAATCCAATGTTTGGTTTACGTCTGCCATATTTTTCCTTGAGACCTTAATTCACAACCACATGAATTCCCAAAATACTACCTCTGTATGTATAATGAATAATAAATTATTCTACAGAGTACTGAGATGACTAATTGTTCTCACTATCTGATTGTTACAGTATTTCTGGCAGCTCAGGAAATATCATATATCAGCTATTCCACTCCGATTATTTTTATACTCTTTCATACATATTTTATACACCATGAAGTTCCGATTAACAGTAACAATCCCAGTTTTTTAACTGCGATACACACATTTAAAACAAGCTTTCATGCACATCTTTGAAACATTATGTAATGCAAAAAACTGGTCAAAATACCCTGAAGTTGTTTGCATCACTATTATCATATATTTTCTACGTCAAACACAACAACACTCTGCTTTGGAATGCAATGCATGTATACAAATGATATAAATTGTATTCTTTAGGGTCTGATAAATGCCAATGTAACTTGCCTACAATCAGCAAGGGAAATTATGCTTAATGTTTAATGTTAATATGTCAGTATAAACTGAACCGGATAAAATAATTAATGCACTGGAGTAAGCTGGTATTTACATTTTTCTGTAAATAGAAGCAATAACTACAGCTTAAAAATGCAAGACCATTAGCTCTATGGTGATAGAGGAGAGATTGACAAAATGGTATTATTCCATCCTACAAACCAAAAGAAATTAATGGAAACGATTGTTTAATGACACAACAGCACACATTGTTTTTCAGTGGCTATTAGATGTCTGACATATAGTATTCTGTGACTTATGGTCTTTTAGGGAAAACCCGCTACTGCCATATAGGCTACCCTTTCCAATTAGCAGCAAGGGATATTTTATAGGCACCTTCCAACAGACAGGATAGCACATACCACAGCCTTTGATAAACCAGTTGTGGATCATTGGTCAGTGTAAGTCCCTTACACATACCCACTTGCTCTGGGTTGCACCTTTGATTAAAAATCCAATACCTCGACTGAGATTTGATCCCAGTACCCACCAGCCATGAGACAAACAGCTTAACCACTGCTCCACTGTGCCCAGTCTCCAAGAGAAATTAAAGACAGTCTGTCAAGACCATATAATGTAGATATTAAATAATTAAAAATATCAAGAAAATTAACAAAATTAGTCTTCCAATAAATAACAACACAAATGTCATGACATTACATTTTTTAAACATTACAGGACATGAAATGAGAGGGTTATTTTTTAACAAACCATTATGGTTTATATTTTTTAAATACCAATCAAAATTTTAACAAACCCCAAAGAATAATTTAAAAACCGAGATATAAGAATAATAACACAGAACAGCTAATGTTTGTTAATCTTTTTGGTTGCAGTTTATTATGCTTTGAATATTGGTTTAATGATCCCTCCCCACAGCAGAAAATAAACATTGGCTATTGGGGGTCAGTTTATTATGACGTGCTTGAATGAAATCCATCTTTACCATGTTAAGTTTCTACTAAGTACAATTATAGCAGTGATATATCTAAGTATGTTTTAATGAATTACTTAAAACAAACAGGTTAAACCATTATAGACCCATCACACTTCATCAGATTGTAGACTTAATGTCTAGACTCTGTTCCAACCAGTGGTCCATCAAAGGCTGTGGTATGTGTTGTCCTGCCTGTGGGATGCTGCATATAAAAGACCCTTCGCTGCTTATTTGGAAAGAGTAGCCTATGTAACAGCAGTGGGTTTCCTCAAAATACATATGTCAGGATGACCATAAGACTGATGTCCAATAACCAATAATAAGATAAAAATCAATGTGCTTTAGAGGCATTGTTAAATAAAACAAACTTTACTTTTTTAATGTCTAGCCTGAAAATTTACTATGTATATGTCATGTAACAAAAAAGTACAGATTTCTCATTGATAGTTCAACCTTCACATACAGTTTTATTTTGTTGAAAAGAGAGGCTGAATCATCAACAAGAAATAAGACTACACTTTAAGGTTGAACTTTGAGTCTGAACAATAAAATATGATGATCTTGGGTGAAAATACAACTAATACATGTTGAGAAGTTTTATGACAGCATCCACTGTAAGACACAATGCTGAGGGGGTGTGGGTAGGGTATGGGGGTGGATTTCTATAGAAGATTGCCCAGACAGTCTGGTTTTGTCCAGAGAAATATTTGGTTCTTTAAAGTGAGAATATTTGTTAGCATCATTTTGCAGATCAAAAGGGGAAAAGATCTTTCATCATAATATCTCAGAGGCAACTAATTAAAGTCAATACCTAGTTGGAAGATGTAGTTCTTCAGTACATACTTATACAGTTTGTCCTTCAGTTATAGTATTTTAGCCTCGGCATCATCTTGCATGTCAAGTCGATGACAAGATAAAAATCAATGTGCTCTAGAGGCATCGTTAAATAAAACAAACTTTACATCTTGCATGTCACTTACTAAAACCAAGCAACTTAAAGGAAATTAATCATAACTTAAACCATGGGTAACAACAAACAGAAATGTACTGGTTGACTCATTGTCAAAAGCCAGAATCTTGTTTATTGTTATGCATTTGTGTTCTTTACAATCTGCTCTCTAAATCAATCTTGCACATGAAATTGTCATAAAATTCTTATTATTATGATTGATTTCTCAAGAATCATGTCTAAAAAATGTTAGTTTTTTTATGGTCAACAAAGCAGACTTCTTGCATTTTTGATCATCATAAATGACGCGTAACAAGGACAGTATGTAATTTAGATTGATCTATATGATCAAAGTGACTTTTTTCTCCACTGAGTTATTCTGAATGTCAGCCAGTGCATGACAACTGGTTTATCATTCCGTTCTTTGTATGCTTTTATTATGTCATGCTTAGAAAGTTAAATCACAGAATCTGCCAATGATATGCACTTTAAAGGCATGCTTTGTAACAGCTTGCTTCTAAAAATACATGTTAAATCATTTCCAGCAGAAAATACATTATATCGTTTTCAAGCTGAATCCAACCTGTTTGACATCAACATAAAAAACCATAAATATAGACAAAATACCTTTTTTACAAGGTATTTTAAGGAAATACCTCAAATATCTGAAATTTGTTGGTCTTGGGATATGTAAATGTAAAGTTCTTTATAGGTCATAACAACAAAGTCTTTAGTGCCATTATCAAATCTGACCCTGTAAATAAGAGATGGAACAAAACCAATTTAAGGATCATCACCCTGTGAAGTGAAATTCTTGACCTACAAATTTGCAGGGGTCAATTTGTTCACCATGCAATCTTTCTTTAACTGATACACGATAGGTGCCCTCACAAGTGACTGGTATACAGAGATATGTATGCATCTATCACTGATAACAGGATTTTAAAATGTAGCAATTCAATGCACTGTTATGCATCATCCATTTTAACATACTGGTATATTTGTATTAAAAAAACAAAACAAAATTATCTGAAATTAAATTGACATAAACCATTTTTGTATTCATGTCAAGACTAGTGAAAACAACAGTTTTTTTTTTAATACCTCTTATTATCAGATCAATATTAATAAGTAGATAATACAAGATTATAACCTTGTTTCCATAGCATCAGTATCATAAATTAGCAATATAAACTGTATGTACAATTATGTCAATATAATGATTTTTCAAAACAAGTTGAGCTACTAATTGCTATTTAAATTATTTAAACTAATTTACTCTAATTCAAAGAAATTACTCATGACAAATGGTAAATACATTCCGAGCAATAACATTTTTTGTGAAGATTGTAGGATAAAAATGAAAACAATTTTGAAAAGAAAAAAAGTCAAATGTTTGAGAAAATAGTTTTAATATTAAATGTTTAACAAGAAAAAACATACAGGATCTACATTATGCATAGGATGAAACTACATGTTTTTCTTATCACAAGGTTGGATTTTTTTTAATGAACAATGGCAGCAAAAATCTGGAAATTTTAGTGATGGGCTTATTTGCAGATATGCACCTAATTCCTTAAATATCTTAAAAATAGGGGTGGGCTCATTCACAGGCATGGGCTTATTCCCGGTCAAATACTGTAAGGCGAGTTGTTTTTGTGTTATATGTTGTAAGCAGGTGGAATAATTTTAAATGTGTTGTGATATATGATTATTACTGTGATGGTAGAGTCAACATGCCAGAAACAGAAGGAATTTATGTGATTAATTAGAAAGAGAATGGCATGATGAACATCTAGCACCACAACATCAAATTAATGGCATCACTGCCCAACATAATTGAAGTAGGTTCATAACATTGGCTAGCGTAAACAGAAGAGAAAGATATGACAAACCAGTGATTGATTAGTGACATCAAAGTGTATATTAAAAGTAGAAATAGATATCACAACATATGAAAGCTTAAGTTACTAATAATGGCTGAACAAGACTTAACAAGGTTCATAACATTGGCTAGCGTAAACAGAAGAGAAAGATATGACAAACCAGTGATTGATTAGTGACATCAAAGTGT